>LT990242.2:1590731-1595731 GCA_900257145.2 Plasmodium billcollinsi
AAGAATAATATAAAAATGGATATAATATATATATCATTATATATATAATATAACTTTTATTTCATTTTATTTCATTTTATTTTATTTCATTTCATTTCATTTCATTTTATTTAATTTTATTTAATTTTATTTTATTTTTTCGTTTGTACCCCGGGATGGGTAATAGCTTTTCCTTATGCCTACTGCGCGAAACGTCCAAAGAGGTTTTTAGATATTTCGAAAGTTTATACATAAAATATTTTAAAAGTTATAATTATATAAATTATATCAAGTTGAAAGGTAATAAGAAAGATGATAAGATCCATGGGAAGAACGTTATTACATGTACTGATTTTAAGGAAGGTCATAAAAATAATAGAAATAAAAAAGAGAATTATATATTTCGAGCTTTTTGGGACATGACAAAACATGAGAAAACCTTATTATCTATAGCCATGATATTTCTTATTATAAATGCTTATACTAATATAAATTATCCTAGAATTATGGGTGAATGCATTGAAGCAAATAATCATATGAACAATAATATATTTAATAATAATAATTTTAACACTAATATTTTTCACAGTAATGATAATGTTATATATAATACTCTTTCTAATATTAATATATGTAATCATGTTATAAATTTTTTTTTTGATAAAATAAAATTTTTTAAAAATTGTTTCTTACATCCAAATATTTTGAACACCATAATTTTTTACTTTCCTTATTTTATATGTGGTGGATTAGCATCTTATATGAGAATTTATTTTACAAATAAATGTATTCAAAATATAGAAATACGTTTAAAAAAACAAGTACATCATAAAATTCTTATGAATAATGAAGAAGAATTTATAGAATATAAGACACCTGATTATTTAGTTAATTGTATTTTTATCGAAATAAAATATAGCGCAAAAGAATTAATTACATGTATTACACAAACATTTCGTTATGTTAACTCTGTAGTAGGAGGATTAATATCAATGTCATGTATTTCTCTTTATCTTACAAAGTTATGCCTCTTCATCATACCTATATATGGTCTTTCTGTTCTTTTCATTTTAAAATCATTAAAACGTATCAAAATTGAAACTACTAATATAGAAGAAAAACAAATAGCACGATTTTCAGATTCTTTACAAAAAAAAAATATAATATCATTATTTGGTAATGAAGCATATGAACATACATATTTCTGTAAACAATTAGATGTTCTCAATAAATCGTATCATAAATATATAACTTGTGAATCCATATTCTATTCATTCTTAAATATAGGTACCAATGTTGTTATATGTACCATTTTATGTTGGGGAAGATTAGAATTAAGTACACAACATATCACACATGGCCAACTCGTCTCTTTTATAGTTTATAGCACCATGTTAGGACTAGGTGTAGGGGGCATGTTAAAATTAAAAAAAGATATTAATCTTCTACAATTAAGTTTGCAAAAAATATATGAAATAATAGATCTGGCAAAAAAAGAAATACAGGTAAATAAAAATGCTTACCAAGAAGGTAGCTTACCTATACAAGACAAACAAGTGGATCTTCCAAATGATACAGAAGGTGAGAACAACATGAGGAATATTAAACCGGATAATGATGATGATAATGATGATAATAATGATAATAATGATAATAATAATGATAATAATGATAATAATGATAATAATGATAATAATAATAATAATAATTTTTATTATTATTATTATTATTATTTTTTTCATAATAATGTTGTGATGAATGAACTACACCTCAAGTACCTACACAAATCTTATTATATACCAAATAATATTAAAGGATCCATAAGATTCGAAAATGTTTCTTTCTCATATAATCATTATGACAAAGAAAGAAAAAATAGTGTTTTAAAAAACATCAACCTAGAAATTAATGCAAATGAAAAAGTAGCCATTATAGGAAAAAGCGGATCAGGAAAATCGACACTGTGGAAATTACTTACATGTAATTTTTCTTATGAAGGAAATATATATATAGATAATTTTAATATTAAAAATATTCATAACCATTTCTTGAAAAGAAATATTCTTTCTATCAGTGAGCAAGAATGTTGCATATTCAATAGGACCATTTATGAAAATTTAATTTATGGACTAGTACCTCTATATATAGAAAATAATAATAAAAAATATCAATACATATCAAAATGTATTTTTCAAAATATCAATCCAGACAATGATATTCACAAAAAAATTCTAAACAATATTCAAACAACAAAATATATCCCCTATGATAATATATCTCCAAGTTATCAACCACAAAATGAACATGCTCATAATATTTGCATTGACAAAGATATAGATAACACCAGTACAAATCTGTATCAAAATTATTATACAGATTTCTTAAATGCATATGATGAATATAAATTAAATATTATCAACTCTTCTATTAATGTATTATGTGAAGAACTTGATTTAAAACATTTTATTAATTCTATGCCTCAAAATATATATTCAAATATTCAATATAATAATATGTCATCCGGACAAAAACAAAGATTATCTATTATAAGATCTCTTATGAAAGATACTCCTATATATATATTTGATGAAATTACATCTTTCTTAGATGAAGGAAATATACACAAATTACACAAACTTATTGATATATTAATACCTAACAAAACTATTATCTATATTACGCATTCAATTCATATCCTCAATAAAATGGATAAAATTATTATGCTAGACGATGGTAATATTAGGGCTGTTGGAACATACGAACAAATTAAAAATGATAAGGTATTTATGGACATATTTTCCCTACATACGGCTGGTGTATAGTTCAACCTATCTACACACACACACACACACACACATATATATATATATATATATATATACATATATTTTTTTTATTTTATAACAACCCTCTACACATTATTATAATTAATCATTTGTCATATATATATATGTTTATATATTTTCATTCGTCTTACTATAATAGTATCACAAATTTTTATATTTTTCAATTTGTTAATCAAGATAAAATTCTTCTCTATATAAAAGTATATTAAATGAAAATTATATATATATATGTGGAGCAGTACACACTCGCACAATTAAATTTATATATATATATATGTATCATAAAAGTGGGGAGAAAATAAATCTAATATTACACACGTGAATAAGAAAAAATCTTTATTTTTTTTTTAATCACATAAAATAAATATATATGTATGTAATTTTTTTTTTTTTTTTTTTTTTTTTTTTTTTTTTCTTTTTTTTTGGGGGGAGGAGGGGGTTTTATTTATTAATCAATATTATTCTCTTTCTTAAGAATCATAACAATCATTTGTTTTTTCTATCCATAAATTTTCCATAACTTTAGGTGTTTCATATACCTCAGTTGTCGCCTCATATATTTTTCCATCAAATATAACTCGATCTCCTTTAGAATATATATTATTCATATAATTTAAAGCACCACATATATAATTATCATAACTACACGATCCCCTGAGTTTCCAATCAGTTATATTCACTGTTGGCATAGAATCGGTACTAACTATGTTTTGAAAAACGTATCCACTCAACTTTATTAGTTTCCCTTCTTCATCTATATATTCATGATTCAGATCCCAATCATCTATCAAATCACAATTATACAAATTAAGATTGTATACTTTTCTAGAATTTTTTATAATGTTTTTTTTATTCTTTATCATTTCATTTTCTGTACTTCCTATATCTTTTACACCCTCATCAATATATTTTAATAAATTTTTATCTTCATTTATTTTTTTTATGGACATATTATTATATATATCACCACTTCCTTCATATATATCCTCGTCAAACCTTTGATCATCATTTAATTTATTAAATAAGGATTCTTCATTTAATTTTGTTGAATATTCGTCGGTGCTATTTTTATCTATATACCTTTGGATATAGCTTATCTTGTTCTTCTTACTTGCATCATTGACTTTTATTGTAAAGTTTTTATTTATATCTTTTTTGTTCCGTTTCTTTTTCTGTTTAAAGTTATTCCTTCTTCCTAATAAATAAAAAAATAAAAATATATACAAACACATATATATATATATATATATATATATGTATATATTTATTTATTTATTTATTTATTTTTATTTTTATTTTTTATTTTTCAGTTACCCTTTATGTGGTCCTTCTCTCCTTCTACTTCTCTACGTTTGGACGTTTTATCTGGAACACCCTTCAACCCCTTGATCCTCTTTCCATTCTTTATCCTTAATAAATCTTTCTTTTTCATATCATACTTTTTATTCTTTTCTGTTTTCTTATGATCACTTTTCACAAATCCTGGATCGGATATTATTCTTATTTCTATTGCATCTCCGTTATATGACATTTCAGTCAATTTATTTTTATCATGATTTTCACTGTGTGGTTTTTGTTTATTCTGATTATTAGTACTTATGTTTTTATGTTCATTAATTGATGATATATTAGTCGCTTCCTTATTTGGGATTGTTGTATTATCATCACCATCAATGTTATTATTATTATCATTATGATCATCATTATTTATATTAGGAATATCCTTTTTAATATTATTTATCTTTTTCATATTATTATTAATATCAATATTGTTTACTTTTGTTCGATTCCTATTATTTTTAATTCTGCTTTTTTTTTTATTTATATTATTTAATTTAAAGCTCATATTCCCCCTTTGTTCTTGTCTCATAAAGTTCTCATCATTATTTTGCTCTCTGCTATTTGATATACCTTCATCATATGATTTATTATTATCCTCTATCTTATATTTGTTGTAATTACCTTTTTTGGAATCCTTCATTTCGATTTTATCATTCTTCTCCATATTATTTATTTTTAATAAGGGTCTATTTTGTGAAGATTTTATACCCACTGTATCATCAATTTCTATGTTTTTTCCATTTTTAGAATTATTATCTTTATTCTTATAAAGCTCAGTATCTCCTTTTATATAATCATTTATCTTATTGTTTTTGTACTTCATATTATTATTAT
>LT990242.2:1598231-1660731 GCA_900257145.2 Plasmodium billcollinsi
AAACATATATACATATAATTAAATAATTTTATGGAGTCGCAGAAAAAATTAATTAAAACATCCATATAATATCATATTATTAAATCAAAATTAATTATCACTGTAATATTTATGGTATTCTCCTAATTCTTTTTTTACGTCTCTATATTTTTTTGTTTTATTAAAACATATAAATGAATTTACGTAATAAAAATTAATAATATAATTCTTGTTCTTATTCCATATATGATATAATAATAGAAGTAAAATAATAATTATTATTATCATTTTTTATTTACCCTATATATTACTAAATGAAGAACCCCACTGTATACATATATATTATATAATATATTCTCTTTTACATTACACAATTTCACAAGCTCATACATAACATCTTAAAAATGTTTATGCTATATTATAAATATATAAATAAATAAATAAATAAATATATATATATATATATATATATATTTTATATTTTTTAAAAACAATATGGGGATACTAATATATAAATTATGATTCCTCATTATATTATAATAACCAAATTAACAAAAATATAACAAAATATTATAAATATATTTTTTAATTTATACAATTTTTTATTTATGAATATAAGAATTACAAAAAAAAAAAAAAAAAAAAAATAAAAAAAAAAAAATAAATAAAAAAAAAAAAATAAAAAAAAAAATGCTTCAAATATTAAGGCCTTAATATTAATTATTTATATATTTTTTTTTTAAATGATAAAAATACAAATAAGTTATATTATTATAATATTGTATTATAAAAGTATAATTTTGTTTTGTTTTATTACAATAAAATATATCATTTATATGATATATATTATATATATATATATATATATATATATATATATTTATTTACTTTATATAGTGAATATTTCAGTGCTTATAAATAATTATATAGTAAATTTAAATATAATATATAAAATATATACATATAATAATATATATAATATTTTTTAGTATGTTGTTAAATTTATTTATATCTTACCATTTTATTGTTATATATATGATATTTAAGTGTATATAATTATATCACTGCTTTTATCATATAGGATAAATTTTTTCATTCATACAATTTATTTTATTATTTTTTTATTTTTTATGCAAGACTAATATAGAAACACAATATTTATAACAAAAACACTTGTGCTATATAAATTAATATAATTTAAAAAGAAAAAAAAAAAAAAAAAAATGGAATGATTTATATGACGTGATAATATTATAAAAATTATATTATATATTTATATAATATCAATTTATATTTATATTCATGTTTATATTTTGTTTTTATTTTGTTATCTATTATATTAATTGAAATATATATTCATATGTATTTATAATTTGCTCTTTTTTTTTTTTCCATAACTTTGGGATCTAAAAAAAAATAAAAAATATAAAATATAAAATAAAAAATAAAAAATAAAAAATATAAAATAAAAAATATAAAATAAAAAATAATATATAAAATAACGTCACCTATTATATATATATATATATATATATATTAATAATAATAATAAAAAAAATAGTTGTCATTTAAATTTTTCTTAAAAAAAGAAATATCCATATAATAATATACATTAATATAATATACTTTATATATATGTATTAATTCATTTATTTTATTTTTTTATTGTATTAAATATGAGCGAAATTGGGGAAGGGCATAATGTGGAAGAAAATGAAAAGGAAACAAAAGTAGAAAAAGGAATCAAAAAAAAAAAAGTTAAAAAAAAAAAAGTCAAAAAAGAAGTTAATGAAGATAAAAAAATAGTCAAAAAAGAAGTCAAAAAAGAAGTCAAAAATGAAGTCAAAAATGAAGTCAAAAAAAAAGTCAAAAAAAAAGTTAAAAAAGAAGATAAAAAAAAGGATAATAAAGTAAATAGAAATACTGACACAGAACTCATTGATAGTTCGATACAAAATAACCTTGATGCTCTTTATGATAACGATTCTGAAAGTCTTGAAAATTTTCTTAAAGATAATTACATAGATGATGTAAGCTCAGATGAGAGTTTAAAAAAACTGGAAGAATGTATCATGACAAATGATGAAAACAATAATAACCTTAAATGTATTAACATAGAATATGTAGATTCCTTATTACAATCTATGAATAAGAAAACTAGATTAAATAAGGTTATAAAATTATTATCCATGTATAGAGATGCTCTCGATTTTTTTATTGAGGATGATCTAAAAAACGATGAAATGCCTTTAATAGAAAAAAGTGATGATAGCGAAGTGAACGATAAAATAATAAACAAGAAAAAGCAAAAAAAGAAAAACAATAGCAAGAAAAT
This sequence comes from Plasmodium billcollinsi, assembly GCA_900257145.2. Taxonomy (NCBI): domain Eukaryota; phylum Apicomplexa; class Aconoidasida; order Haemosporida; family Plasmodiidae; genus Plasmodium; species Plasmodium billcollinsi. The sequence continues at coordinate 1,600,546 of LT990242.2, forward strand.
AAATAAAAATAAGAAAACATATGCAATGAATTTAGATACCAGTTTTTTTGTTGTATTTAATGTGTTGTATAACATAGACACCATGTTTTATAATGTAATGAATGAGGGGAATTTAAAAATGAGTATCTTGGATATTGAGAAAATAAAAAGTAATGAAATATTTATAGAGGAAGAACAAAAGGGATGGAAGAAAGAAAACAAGACGAATTATAATGATAATAATGATAATAATGATAATAATGATAATAATAATAATGATAATAATAATAATAATAATAATAATAATAATAATAATAATAATAATAATAATAATAATAATAATAATAATAATAAAGGTAATGATGACGATAATAGTAAAAATAACCATAATAATAATTATTATTATTATGGGAATGTTTGTAAAAATGGGAATAATAATCTAGGTAACAACATAAATGATAATCATCGTAGTAATTTAGAAGATGATACTTATGATCTCGGTAATATGCTCAATTATAAACATATAAAAAAATACAAACCTCTGATTATTTACTTTTTTAGCAATCTCATTAAAAATCTGAAAAAAATAAAGAACAATGATATATACAGAGGTATATTAAAAATATTAAAAAAAAAAGAAATATTGAGATGGATTGTTATATTGAATTATGGAAAAATATTTTTAAAAAAGATATGTAAATTATTTGTGGTATCAACCAATAGTGATATATATTTTTTTCTTTATATATTAATTCAGAATATATTTCAATTATATAATGAAAGGAAGAAAATAATATTTATGAATTTATGTAATACATCAAAAGTTAAAGAAAACGAAGAAGAAGAAGATATTAAAAAAACATATAATATGGAAAGAATTATATATCAAATATATCAGAATTTTTTTCAATCATATATATTACATTATGGATTATATTATAATGATATTCTTCATGTAAATCATAGAAACTTTAAAGAAAATTGTCTTTTAGAATTATTTACATATTTATCACATGATGTTGCATATACAATTGCATTTAGATATATACAAATTATTATTCAAAAAATTAGAGAGCATAATAATAAAACATTTACACTTGAAAAAAATAAAAAGAATCATTTAGATGAGAATAATAAAAAAGAAAAGATATATTTGAATGATGAAAATAACAAAACTAAAGGAATTTTACATTTAAAAAATTTTCATATACATAGTAGTTATATGATGTTATTAATTAAATTATTAACAAAAATAATTAAGGTATATGATAATTTGCATAATCTTATATATGGTGTAACCATCCTAATTATATCTATATTAAAAACGAAAATAAATCATATGAAATATATACCTATTAACTTACAATTAATTACTATATTAATACGTACTATGGAAGATCAAAAAAAATACATCCCATTATTTTCATATATATCCTCTATTATCAATGGACTCAAATCTTATAAACATGTAAGAACTATAACAAAGAATCAAAATATTAGAAATCAAATAGAAAATTTTGATATTAATACATCTTTAGAAATAAATGAATCTCTCTTATGTGACTTTCAAATATCCCATCAAGTATATGATAAAATACATATTGTATTATATGACTATCTTGGTCTTATGGTATGCCATATCTCCTTTCCAGAATTTTTTTTTGCAATTGAATCATATTTTAAAAAATATTATGTAGAATGTCAAATACAAACATTCAAAAATAAACTTAAAAATTTATTAACACATGCCAAAAATTCCATACAGATTATTTTAAACAAAAGAAAAAATATTAATATTTATAATATTTATGATCAATTCATGTTCTTTCAAAAAGACAACTTACCACTATACACACAAAGACAAATTGTTCTAGAAAATTATGAAAATGCTTATCTTAATAAAATTAAAGCAAAATTAAGTGGTCTACAACATATTAAAAATCAAAACAACGAAAATGACAAAGCATATGAATATCATCACCATTCGAACAACGAAAACACAAATCATAATAACAAAGAAATCAAAAATTTCAAAAAAAAAGATCGAAAAAGAAAAGCGCAAAAAGAAAATGTAAAAGAAGACAACCAGCCTAATCATTACATCAACAAGAAGAAGAAAAACAAAAAGAAAATTGAAAATGAAAATGAAAATGAAAAGAAAAAGAAAAAGAAAAAGAAAAATGAAAAGAAAAATAAAATTGAAAATGAAAATGAAAAGAAAAATAAAAACAAAAAAAAAAATATTAATCAATCGACAGAATTACCCACTGAAGACCACGTTGAGGATTTCTCCATGTCAAGTGATGAACATTAAAGGAGAAATATATCTATATCTATATCTATATCTATATCTATATCTATATATATATATATATATATATATATATATATATATATATATATATATATATATGTCAGATTAGTTTTATTTTATATTTTTCAACTTTATCATTTTTATATAAAAAATTTTTATTTTTTTATTTTTGTTCATATATTTATATTCATATTCAAATCCTGGCAATATATATTTATACATACATATACAATTTCATATTTTCTACTTTATTTATTAAAACAATGAAATAATTAAAAATTAATATAATTAAATTTTTTTCTTTTTTTTATATACGTTATAATTAAATTCTTGAGAATAATCAAAATTCTTTTTTTTTTTTTTTTCTCACAAATTATTACCTTATTATATAAAAGGATACAAAATGAAATGTATCTACACAATCAATATATTGAAAAAAAATAAGAAAAATAAAAAATATAAAAGATGTAACTTTTTATAGGATGTATAACACAACAATAAATATATATATATATATATATATATATATATATATATATATATATATGTGTGGTTATTTATTTATACATATATATACATATTCATTTATTTGTTTATATATTTATACACCTATGTTTAGGTCTATAACAACTCCCCTCTTGTCAGAAGAGGATGTTTCAATATTAATATCAATATCACCCTTTTTTATTTTTGATATGTTTTTTCTACTAATTTCTTTTTTATGAATTTTTTCATTATCCATATTATCTGCATCATATGATTGTTTTAAAACTCTTTTATTTCTACTATATATGTTACTATGATAGTCATATTGTGGCGGATATCCTTCATATGTTAAATAATTTCTAGTATTCGGATTATATTGTGGTAAAGATAATGGCGTGTTATAATTCATCCTAGCATTAATCATAGGATGAATATTATGAAAAGGTCCAACACCTTCTAGAGTATTATATCTATACATCATTCTTTGATCACATGGAATATTTTTTCCACATGTCATCGTATTCGTTCCAGTAATATTAGATTGATCATACATACCATAAGGAATACTGTCTTCATCAAACATTAGATTATTTCTACCATACATATTATTTTGGTGAGTATATAAGTTTGAATGATGCTTATTAAAAGTGTTTGTATAATATCCATTTCCATTATTCATGTTATTATTATGATAGATAGATCTAAATCCATTCATCGGGATATATTCATTGTATTTTTGGGACTGACTCATTTTTTTATTGTTTTCTTGTGCGTATATATTTTTTTCAATTTTATTAGGATTAGCATACAATAAATCAAAAATAGTAGATGTTAAAGAAGGAATGTATTGATGAATTTCTATATTACTTTTATTATTTTTTAGTATATTACGAACTGTGGGATTATCTCTAGTATTCTTATATCTTCCTAAGCTTCTATTATTTATATAATATAATAAGTTTTTGTCGTATGGAAACTTTACCCACGTGTCTTCCCTCTTATTATTATTATTAATATTATTAGAATGAATAAAAAAGTGATCCTTGTGCCTATTTTTTGACAAATTGGTACGTGTCTGGTCTTTCTTATAATTATTATGATTCAATATTTTATAATGTGTCTACAAAAATATAAAACAATAGAATAAAGTGAAATATATATTTATATATATATATATATATGTATATGTGTGTGTATATGTGTATATATCTATTTGTTAGTTGTTGTTTGCTTTATTTTTTGTTTTTTACCTTGTCACTATTATAGGTATTATTTTTTATGTTGTCATAAATACCTTGTGATGAAACACTATCTAATACACTGTTCTCATAATTTTTTCTCCCAGCTATTTTTTGATATGAATCAGAAAAATACATGGAAAATTTACCAAAATGCTTTATAAAAGAAAAACACTAAACCAATAAAATAAAGAATATATTTAATGTACAACAAAATAACATAAAAATATATATATTTAAAAGGACACATATAAATTTTATGAACAGACTTATAAGTTTTAAAACGACATCACCAAATATTATTTCCTTTATTTTTTAAATAAATGGAAAAAAATATTAATTTATATATAAACAAAACGACAATAAAATATATAATATAAGAAAAATAAAAATAAAAATAAAAATAAAAAATAAAAATAAAAATTAAAAATAAAAATAAAAATTAAAAATTTTAATAAATTAAAAATAATCATTGTATTCATATGGTTGTACATATTAAAAGTTCTAAGAGATAAAAAATATACATATCTATTTATGTTTGTGTGTATGTGGGTGTGCGTACATTTTATAACATTATGAACAGTTAATATTATATTTAATATGTAAGCCATTTTTTTTACCTGAACAGTCAGAATATTAAATAATGGATTTACATATTAAGCTAGGCCTTTAAAAAAAAAAAAAAAAAATGAAACTATTAAATAGGCTTAAATGATATATATATTTATAAATTTATGTATGTATATTTATTTATTTATGTTTTTATATTTTTATATTTTTATATTTTGGCTATTCTTACATGTACAGGTAAGGCAAAAATATATTCCTACCTAAAAGGAACAAAAAATTTATTAAATTTACAATTAAGAATAATTTAGAAAGAGTATAAAAATATAAGAGAATCATTTATCCCATATTATAATATAAAATATATTTAGACATGAAGTAACAAAGTATAAACATAGGTATTGTATCTATTTAACTATTACTGTTAAGAGAACAATATATTATTTAATATATATTTGTACAAACAAACAAAAAAAATATATATATATATTTAATAAAATAAAATAATAAAACAATAAAGGTAGAATAATATCATTTTGGAATCGATGTAGTTATAATATATAGAAGGTTTAATTGTGTATGTGATTAATATATTATCATGTCCACAAAAATAATTTTATATTTCAACATAATATATAAATAAATATATATATATATATATATATTATAAAAGGTGTTCATTATACAAATGGGTATTAAAAAAAAAAAAAAAAAAAAAAAATTCATTATATTTTGTACAAAAGATACATATTTTTTAATTTCATTTTTATATGGTGTAATTATATGTTCCTTCAATTGTTCCAAAATTGTAGAGATAATAATTGGAAAAAAAATTGTCAAAATAATTTTGAGATATCCATTTTTTTGATTTCGAACGACGTAATGAATAATTATTATAATGTAACATATTCCAATATGAAATATTTTCACATTTGAATTTTTTTGTAAATATATTTTTCTTTACTTTGTTTTGGAAAAAATTTATATCGTAGTATATTGCACTTGAAGGTCTAGGTATATGAAGAAGCATATTTTGTTTTTCCAGCGTGTGTTTATTATTTTTAAAATTATTACAATTTATATTATACGTATAATTATTATCTATCGTTTCATATTCTGTAATATTATTATTACTTTTTTTTTTCGTTTTTTTTTTTGTATGAGATGATACACCCCATCTCGAATACACATCATCATATTTTAAAAGCAAATGATCATTTTGATATATCGATTCTTCATTTAAGGAATATTTCTTAAATTTGTTTATTTTTTGGAATGTATATTTATTAGACATAGATTTTGAAAAATTCTTAAAATCATTAAAATTTATTTCTTTTTTTGGATCAGGAGTTGGACAAAAACAATTTTCATAAGTATACATATCTTTACTTTTATCCTTATACATTTTATTATTATCAATATACCATAGAATTTCTTCTAATAATAAAGGATCTAATATCATATTACATTCTAGAGTAATAAAATTATTCCAGTGTTTTTTAAGAATATCTAAAACATTATTCCATTCATCATAAGTTATTTTTTCATATAAATTATGTATATAATTACAAACATATAATTCATATAATATTTTATTTTTATATCTATCATCATTAGTTATATAATTATTGTATACATCTAATGTAAATATTTCTTCTAAGTTAACTTCCTTTACACTTGTACCAAATATTGTAAAAGGATTAAAGTGTTCTTGCCTTTTTAATAATACCTTTAAATTATATTTATTAGCCCACTGAGGTTTGGGTATTAATTTTATTTTTTTTTCATAATTATTATTAGATATAACAGATACATAATTTGTATTATTATCATGAGATTTTCTCCTTCTATTATTTATTTGTTTATCTATTTTTATAATTTCTTTTAATAATTCTTCAGATGCATTGATATCTAATATGTTTGTATTTTTATAATATAATATATATAAATATTTGAGATAATTTTTTTTAATTGTAGGAATAAAAATTTGGAGAACCATTTTGTTCAAGGTGATATTATTATAATCTGTACAATATTTTTTTTCCTTTTTTCTTTGTTCATTTATATTTGAATTTTTTATTTTTTCCCATTTACACTTTTTATAGCTATCTAATATTGGTTTGATATATGTTTGATAAAAATATGAATATTTTGTCAAATCTTCATCATGTATTAATGATAAAAGTTGAGATTCATTTTTTTCATATTTCATAAAAAGACATAAGAAAATATCAAAATTTTTTGTTACATCTTTTTCATCAACATGTATTAATTTTTTATGTTTATTAATATTTAAAAGATTATTTTGTAAATCTACTTGTTTATATATATCATAAGAAAAATTATATTTCTTCTTATTTTTTAATGGTAATATACATGGTGTTATAGACAAACCTTTTATTTTGTTATTTCTCTTTTGATTATTTTTGTTCTTTTTATATTCATATACATTTCTTTTATATTTATGAATATCTAGGTTAACATTTTTGAATATTTTATTATTAGACATATATTTTAAGTGTTTTCCTTTGAAATTAAAATTTTTAAAATATTGTGACGTTTTTTTTTTATTTGCATATATATTTCTGTTTATTTTATAATAATAATAATAATAATAATAATTATTATTATTATTCCTGATTTTATTTTTCATTTTTTTTATATTTTTTATATTTTTTATTTTTTTTATTTTTTTTATTTTTTTTATTTTTTTATTTTTATTTTTCGAGATAATAAAAGTAGGAGTAATACATTCATAAGTATAATTCCCTGCATTGTTTATTAAGTTATCATTTTTATTATGATAGTATGTATGAGTGTAATCATATGAATCTTTGTTTTTGTTCAAATGTTCCATTTTATATATATTATTATAATTATTTATTTTTTTATTGATATGTTTTACATATTTTATATTATTGTATGTAGGATTATTGATATGCTCCATATTTACATCCTTTGAACCATAATTATTTACAATTTGTAATGTAGGAGTATTTACATTATCTTGATATTCAATAGAGTTATTTTGAAAAAAATTATTTTCTAATTTGTTTATATCTATGCGTTCCTTATAAATACTTGTTTTAATAAATTTTTTTTTTAATAAATTAGTTTTCTTTTTATGATATTCCTTGATTTTATTTCCGTCCAAATAATTATTAACAAACGTCTTTTTAAAATAAAAATGTTTTGCATCATATTGATTTTTAAAGAAATCCATATCTTTGCTTTTTTTTTTCTGTTTATTGATATATTCATCACTTTTTGGTTTTTCAATTGTTCCATTTCTATACATGGATGTAAACCTAAAATATGGAAGACTAAATCGTTTGTATTTATTATTCGGATAATTATATGGATAAAAAATCATTTTGTTTTTTAATGAAACAAAATTATATTTATTACAAAAATGTGTTAAATTATTTATCATTAAAGATTGATGCATATGTGTGTCATTAGACATAGGAATAAGATTCATATCATTATATTTATCTTTATCATCTTCACAATATAAATTTTGAAACGATTCAATATTGTGAAAACTACCTATAATTGTTTTATTTGAAAAGTTTATTTCATTTTGATCTTGTAGTAATATCGTTTCGCTAGATTTTAAAATATCTATATTATTCAAATTATTATATGTATTATTTACAATAGGTGTGTCTCTCGTTTTATTATTACTATTATTATTATTATTACTACTATTATTATTACTATTATTATTATTATTATTATTATTTCTATTAGATGATTCAATAAGAGGTGTGTAATTATTCGGATAATGTTCATTATTAATATTATAACTATATTGATATATTTTATTTTCATTTTTATTATTTTTTTCAACACATTTGTATTGCTCCACACAATTTACAACGTCCTTGTAACCGTCTGTACATGTAATAATTTGATCATTTGATCCTATATAATTTTTATCAACCATTATATTTTTATTTATATCATTTTTTTGTACTAGTTTGTTTTTCTTATTTTGATGATGATTTTTTGTATAATGAGTTAATTCTTTTTTTTGTCTTGTTATTGTTTTTTTCTTTTCATTATCATATCCATACCTTTTTTCCTTCCATTTTCTTACTCTTTCATAATATTTTATATAGTCGAATATGTATACATTTTTTTTTGTTTTTTGTTTTTTTCGAAGAGATAATATTTTACTCTCTTCATTATTTATATATTTTTCTTTATTATTATACAAATGATGTTTATTCGTTTTTTTTTCTATATATTTTTTTGTTGTATTATTTGTAATAGATTTGACTTCTATATATTTCTTCCTGAACAGTTCTACATCATCTCCATTTTGTTCAGGTGAATTTTGGCTTTTTGGGCTTTTTTCGCACATTTTTCAAATAAGGTATAGTTTAATTTTTTTTTTTTTTTACCCCTATTTTTGTTAGTACGTTTGACAAGTAATTGTATAAAATACGTAGGTTTGTTATAATATAATGAATAAATTAGTTTATTATTTTGTTTATGAAAAGGTTTATTCCTCAAAGGAGTAAAAGAGAAAATATATAAATATGTATAATACAATGGTATTAATTAAAAATTCGCTACAAACGTATGATTACTATAGAACGAATATATTGTACAAATATTGATATATAAATAAATAAATAAATAAATAAATAAATATATATATATATATATATATATATATATATATACATATATATATACGTATTTACACACAATGTGAGATTTATACGTGGGGATACAAATCACTCTATATTTTACCATAACACTCAAAAAGTATGATTGCTCAACAAATATAAATAAATATTTATATTTGTATATATAATATATGTTTAATATTTTATTTATTTATTATTTTTTTTTTTTTATTTCTCTGTAATTACAACGTTTAGTAAAATATATATATATATATATATATATATATATATAATATATGTATGAAAGCACCGCTTTAATGAAGGATATAAGAAAATAATTAACCTCCTACTTGTACATTTACACAATATTGGATCTTTAATTAAAGATATATTTAAATATATCATATACGTTAATATGTATAAATATATATATATATATATATACAAAATAAACATACAGTTATTCAAACGTATATATATCCAAATACATATAATATATATATAATTTATATATGTGATAAAATATATCAACATGTATATATTAATTTTTAATTAAAAAGTTGAATAAAAACAATGTAAAGTACAACAATTCTTTTGATGCACTAACCAAAAAAATGAGAAAGCAAATATATATTAACATATACATATTTAAAAAAATAAAATAAAATAAAATAAAACATATAAATATAAATATAAATATATATATATATATATATATATATATATATATATACATAATATTATACATCATCTTTTTATTTATCTATGCTTCAATATTACATTCATTCTTTTCCTTCTCATTATGTATATCAGTATTCAATTTTTCCAATGTTTTCATTTCTTCAGCAAAAAAATTAAATTCTGTCTCTGTGTATATACTTAACTCTTCTAATTCGAAACGTTTTAAAAATAGCTGTCTTTGTTCTTGCAAGTTTTTATAATTTGGTGTATTATAACCATTAACACAATAATAATCTTTACCTTTTATTGTTATTTTATTATCCAATTCTTTAAGTTTATTTTCTACAAAATCGAAATCTTCTTTTGTTGGATATGTTAATGTTTCTAAATTATAATCCTTATCACATGAGACAGAAATGAGGTGATGATTTGCTTTTAGTATAGCTAGCCATTCTATATCATAACATAAATAGAATTTTTTTTTTTCATCTGTTATATTTTCATCTTGGCTAGATTGTTCATCTTTATTATCATTTAAAGATACTTCATCATTTTTTTTTAAATTTGTAGGAAGAGAGTTATTATTTTTATCAGCTACGTCTGTTGATATATCAACTTGTTTATCTACATTATTATTATTATTATGTTGATTTTTATCTTCTAATGATACTTCCTTATTCGAGATATTTTTATCCACATTTTTTTCATCATTCAATTGCATGTGTCTGTCTAGTTCGTATAATGCTTTTTCATGATCATAATTTAAATTAATACAATCATCATTATTATCATTATTATTATCATTATTATTTTTATTATTATTATCATCATTATTATCATTATTATTATCAACATTATTATCATTATTATTATCATCATTATTGTTGTATGAATTTGTTTTAGTATTAGGGAAATTTTCCAAATCATGATTAGGCTGTGCATCATTCTGAAATTCCATCTTGCTACCTGCTTCTGGTAACAACATCTTAGGAATGTGATCAAAATTTAAATGCACAGAATCCTTCTTTTTAACAATATTTAAAATTTGTATAAAATGTTTATATTCTTGAGCCTTATCTAGGGAAAGAAATCTGGTATATTGTTTTTGATCATTGTGCATATACAAAGCTGAATATTTTACATGTAAATGTGATGCAAACCAAAAATAAGGTTTTAATTTGTTTAATAATATTTCGGTGTGAGGATTACCTAAGGTATTATTATATACGTCAGATTGAAAATGATATTTTCTTCTTAGTAAGTCATGTACATCTCCATGTTTTTCAATATTATTTGGCCAATCATGTGTTATAACAATATCAACATTATTTTTTAATAATTTTAATTTTTCTATTTCATATTTTCTTATATGATATGCGCTCACCTTTGTAATATCTGTATAAGGATACGATTCATAATATTTTTTAAAAAAACTATATTTTTTATATATACCACTTAAACTACATATTCTGAAATTATTAATATTATAAACATTAGAGTAACCTAAATAATATATATTAGGAGCAACCCACCCACCATAATACAATTGTTTCAATACATTCATGGCCTCATGGTTTCCTCCTACAAATATAGTTAAGATCTTAGGCTTCTTTTTTCCTATAAAATAGTCTAGAAAATCATTTTGTTCTTTTTTATATTTAGCAGGAACATTCAAACACTCATTATCAACACTATATCGTACACTTTGAAAATCGCCACAACAAATTAAAAGGTCAACCTTTATTTTATTTTCTTCTTCTATTTTTTCGAGAGTCGAGTATATTAAATCTAATTCTCCGTGCGTGCAACCTACAACAGCAATAAACATTTTGTGTAGCAACGAGGGTTTTATAAATGTAACCAAATGTATATTGATATATATATATATATATATATATATATTTATATTTATTTATTTATATTTATATGTTTATATATGTTGACGTAATATTAAATTGTTGCAAGCTGAAAGGTATAGCTGCATATATTCTAAACCTCAAAATTTACAAAAGAACTAGATTATGTTATATATATATATATATATATATATATATATATATATGTATGTATGTATGTATATATTTATTTATATTTGTATATTTAAAATTATATTTTCAAAAACATATATATTATTATATAATCTAATTATATACAAAAATAATAGGAAACCATTTTTTATGAATATTCCTTAAATTTATTTTCAGTATCCACTTTTTGAATATCTTTTAATATTTATAAATTGACCATAAAACAAACAAAAAAATAAATAAATAAAATAAATAAATAAATAAATGAAATAAATAAATAAATAAATAAAATAAATGAACAATGGAAATTTTCACAAAAGATAAACAAAAAAAAAAAAAAAAAAAAAATATATATATAAATGTAATATATAAGTTATTTTTATTTATATTATAAAATATTTTACATGGGAAAAAATAAAATTTCTTTTTTTTTTTTTTTTTTTTTTCCTCAAAAAAATGGAATACTTTATAAAGTTAAATAAGCTATACAAAAATAATCTTTTTTTACAGTTCTATAAAAAAATATATCATTATGTTCTTATAAATTAAATAAAAGAATTGTTAAAAAATAAATAAATATAGAAATAATTTTATCTTATATAAAAGAAGTGATAAATAATATATATATGTATATATATATATATATATATATATTTATATATTTTGTTAATGTATATTGTTATATATGGAAATTAAAATATCAATTTTGTATATAGGCATTAAATGAGAATTTATACAAATATAATATATAAATAAATAACTACATTATATATATATATATATGTACGTTATAAAAAAAAGTAAACAAACATATATATATATATATATATATATCTTATGATATAACAAAACTATATTGTATTATAAATGTAAAATGTTATTAATATAATATTATTAAGAATATAATTATATTTTTATTCTTACGTTTTAATATTCATTTTTTTTTTTTTTTTATGTTTTTATTAAAACGTTCAATTATTATATTAAAAAGAAACATACATATATATATATATATTAATTTTTTAATTTTTTTTTTTTTTTTTTTTAATTGAATCGCCCCGTAATAATCTAGTAATTGAATAAATTTATGAATCATAAAAAAAAAAAAAAAAAAAAAAAAATTATATAATGAAAAAAATTATTGAAAAAGCAAATATATATATATATATATATATATAGAAAATTATTCAATTATAGTATGTTAAATTCAAAAGGTATATATAAATAATATATATATATATATGTTTATTTATTTATATTTATATATTCTATTATTAATTATGACAAAAAAAGAAAACTTATACATTTAAATATATAATTATACAACAAATAAATGAGGTGACATCAAAATTATAATAATAATAATAATATTGTAATAAAAAAAGAAATAAAAACTTAAAAATAGACAAAAAATATTATGATATATATATGTATATATTTATATATATGTTATAAAACAAATTAATTGATACAAATAAATATATAAAAATATGATCATTCTGTTATCCCTTTCTAACAACATTTTACCTTATTCATATTATTATCTTCACTCTGATTATCATATACCTCATTTAATTTTATGACACTTCGTGCTTTTGTTAGTTGTATAGCACTTTCGCACGTAGCTACACTTCTATTACTAAAGCTTCTATTATTATTTTTTAATCTGTTATTATATATTTCTTGTAATAAATTTTCAAATATATGTTTTACATTTAATTTAGATACAGCTGAGGCTTCTGCAAAGAATAAATTATTTTCTCTTGCAAAGTTTGCGCCTTGTTCATATGTCACCTGCACCAAGAAAAAAAAAAAAAAAAAAAAAAAAAAAAAAAAAAACAATAATAGAGATAAAATAAAAAGAAAACTCTACATCTACATATGCATATTCTTTTGATTTCTTACCTTTCTTTTAGTTTCATCTTCTTCAGTTAAATCTACTTTGTTCCCAACAAGCATAATGACAATATCTTTATCTGCATTTTGTCTTATTTCTTCTAACCATTTTGATATACTTAAAAATGTTTTTTTCTTTGTTATATCATATACTAATATAGCCCCTGCGCTTCTCCTATAATGTGCGCTAGTTATACTTCGATATCGTTCTTGCCCGGCAGTATCCCATATCTAGAAAAAACAATCAAAGGTATTAAAACATATATTTTCAGGTATTATAATAAAAATAAAATATATATATATATATATATATATATATATGTACATTTTTTTTTTCTTTCAAATTAAACTACCTGAGCTTTCACCGTGCCGCCGACTGCTAACGGAATGGTTCTCGTAGCAAATTCCACACCTTTAGGGAAAAAAAAGAAAATGTAAATATAAATACATACATATATATATATATATATATATATATATATATATCTTTATAGGTCGACAATCGGTACGTGTGCAATCCCTTTAGGATTAATTTTTTTTATTTTTTGTTTTTTATTTTTTATTTTTTATTTTTTTATTTTTTTATTTTTTATTTTTACCGATAGTAGCTTTTGCTACACTAGGAAGAGATCCCCTTATATATCTCGATAGCAAATGTGTCTTACCTGATAAATTATATACATTTTTAAAAAAAAAAAGGAAAAAGAAGTGCTTTATTATTTTTATCTTATAGAAATATACAATATGACAATAGATATTACATACATATAGGTAAAACTTAGGATGACACAAAATATAAATAACTTTTTTTAATTCTTTTTTTTATTCTTTTTATTATTCTTTTTTTTTTATTCTTTTTCTTTATTCTTTTTTATTATTATTCTTTTTTTCTTTTACCTACTGTTGCGTCACCTACTAAGATAATTTTATACAGATGATCGTATTCTTCATTAGACATTTTTCTAAAAAAAATATATATATATATATATTTTTTTTTTTTTTTTGCTTTATTTTGTCTTTATATTTTTTTTTGGTGTGTTCATTTAATTTCCTCCCTCATATGGGTTAAGCGTTCATATATACTTATTAAAAAAATACTTTACATATTTTATCTTTTTCATTTTTTATTTTTTATTTTTTATTTTTTACCTCTTTTTAAAAAATAATAAATGGAAGAATATATATTATTATTGATCTTAAATAAGAGTAAAAATTAATATCAAAAAAATTAAAAACTCTTAAGGGAAATTTTATTATACTTTTATTAAAAAAAAAAAAAAATTTTAAATAAAAAAATAAAATAAATAAATAAAATAATAAAATAAATAAATAAAATAATAAAATAAATAAATAAAATAATATAAGAAAATGTTATCAGTTTTTTTATTTAAATATATGATATCATAATATTTTAACCTTAAAATACACAAAAAAGAAAAAATAAAATAAAATAATACATATATATTATTTTCATTTATTTATATGTTTAATTATTACCACTAGTTATATGGTGATTTTTTCTTTAAAAAAAAAAAAAAAAAAAGACTTTTATTGTTCATATATAATCTGATAAATTAGATGAAACAAAGAACAAATTGTTAGAAAAAAAAAAAATAAAAATAAAAAAAAAAAAATACATAAATAAATAAATAAATAAATATATATAACTGATATTCATATATAGTACATACATATATCAGAATATCATTTAAACATAGGCATATAAAAATTGTGTATCATATTTTTATTTATAAATATTTCCTTTAAATGAATAATTCACATTTTACAATAAATAAATATATATATATATATATATATATATATATATATATGCTTATATATTTCTTTTTTTTTTCCTTTTTTTTTTCCTTTTTTTTTTCCTTTTTTTTTTTCCTTTTCTTTTTTTTTTTAATGTGTAAACATAATATTATAACATTAGAATTTCAATAAAATATTTTTTTGTTCATAATGAAAATAAATAATTATATATATTTTTATATTATTCCTATTTTATATTTTATATATTTTTACTATACTTTTCATTTATTAAAAAACAAAATATAAATATCATATATATATATATATATATATATATATATTTTTATATACTTGTGTATTTTCCACTATATTTATGGAGACCCAGAATGCTACAATTTGAACTTACTAATTTATAACCAAATTATACAAAAAAAAATAATAATAATATAATAATGAAAAAAATAATAATATGTAATATAACAATAAATGAACATACTCATAAATATATGATAAAGTAAATGTTTATATAGTTATCACATATTGAAAAAAAAGAAAAAAAAAAAATGTCTAATGTAGGATCATTTTTTCATAATGCTAAGAGGAATATTTTCAGTATTATGTTTTGGGCACCTCTAGCTAATTGGGGCTTTGTTATAGCTGGTATGATTTAAAAGACAAAATATAAAAAAAGGAATATAACAAATATATATATATATATATATATATATATATATACATATATACATATATATCATCTTATTTACATTTATATGTATATATATTCCTATGTTTTATATGTTACCTTTTTTGAACTTAGGGTGCAACGATTTAAAGAAAAAACCCATTTATATATCAGAAAAAATGACAAGTGTTTTAACAATATATAGTTTATTATTTATGAGATATGCCCTTGCCATAAAACCAAAAAATTATTTACTTTTTTCTTGTCATGCTACTAATACGTTAGTTCAGAGCATACTATTATATAAAAAATTAAAATACGAAACGGAACATGAAAAAATAAAAGGAAAATAAAACAAAAAAAAAGAAACAAAGAAATAAGTTAAATGAAGAAGAGGTATAGGGGTAGGCACTTTCTAAATCTTATGCTTTATCATTTTATAAAAGAAAAAAATTTTTTTTTTTTTGTAACACACAAGGATATTATATTAGTATACATAATAAATATATTATATATATTGTATATATATACAATATATTGTATATATTGTATATGTTTTATATTTTAACATATTCAACTACTATTTTTTTTTAATTAAAATAGAACTTTTTTTTTAATATATATAACAAATATATACATGTATATATTTATATATTTATTATATTTTCATGCCTTCATAAAATTTAAAATAATATATATATATATATATATATGTTACTCTTATTCTGTTATAATTAGTGATATAATATTTTACAATTAAACAAAAAAATAATATATATTTATATAATGTAATATGCATATGCTAATATAATATATACAACTATATATAAAAATATCTATTTAAGGCCTTAATATTTTTTATATAATATAATATATATATAAATATGTTAAAATATAATTTTTTTTTTTTTTTAATTATAATAAAAAAATAAATATTTACTTTCTGTTTTTTTTATACTAAACGATAAAAAAAAAAAATAATTATATAAATTTGTATATATTATATATATATTATATATATATATATATATAATATATATGTTAGATATAGATATTATATAGATATTATAAAATAAATTAAAAAAAAATAACATTGTGTTTAATTATATTATAATAGTATTATTTTATATATTTCATTTTGATATATAAATTTTATTCATTTATTTGAAAAAAAAAAAAAAAACAAATTTTCACATTGTACTTTTATAAATATACTACTTATATATATTTGAAATGTATATAATAAGTATAAATAAAACATATATAATATATCTTTTTTTTTTTTTTTTTTTTTTTTTTTTTAAATGTTATCTATGTTTTTATAAAATATAAATTTTAATACATTCATTTTATACATATATATAATATATATATATTATATACGATTAACAATAATTATTATGTTTATATTTTCTTTTCTTTTTTTTTCTATTTTATTTTGTTTTATTTTATTTTTTTAATAGCTTGTAAATTTACATAGTTATAAAAAAATATATAAAATAAATATTATATATTTATATATATTTTTTACTAAATACTATTTATAATTTATATAAAAAAGAAAAAAAAAAAAATATATATATTTTTATTTTAAAAATTTATAACAAAATATATAGAAAACATAAAAAAGAAGTAAACAAAAGAAAAAAAAAAAAAAAAAAAAAACTTCAAGTGAGGAATTTTTAAATTTATTCTGTTTTTTTTATTATTTTATTTTTTGTTTTTTTCTTTTGTTCTTTTTTTTTGGGGGGGGGGTTTATATATATATAATATATATTAAATTATTATATATTATATATATATATATATATATATATATATATATATATATTTATAATAAAATAAGATTTTTTTTGTTCTTATAATTAATTTTGGTATTTATAATAATATATAAGAAATTACAAAAACAAAAAAAAGTAATATAATATATATATATAATAAAGCAATATTTAATATATATATATATATACAAATTTATTTAATCTTTAGGACATTTTTAAATAAAGTTCCTTGGAACTTAAAAAAGGAAAAAAGAAAATAAGTGAGTTTAAAAAAATAAATAAATAAATATATATATATATATATATATATATATATAATATTATTTATATATATATATGTATGCATGTGACATTAATAATATAAAATATAAAATAAAAAATATATTTAGTATATTTTTTCTTTAATAATATATTATATATATATATATATATATATATATATATATGTGAATATTTTAATTTTATATGACATATTATTTATATGCACATTTTATATAAACATAAATTCGTTCATATATATTATGTGTATATAATTATATATAATATATATATATAAAGTATAATTTTTTTCTTTTTTTTTAAATTTATAATTATATTAATGCCTCATATATTTTTGAAACAACAAATATTTACATAATATTATATACATAATTATATTTATTTATTTATTCTTTAAAAGTGTTTATTTTATTTTTGTTATTTATATAAAGAAAAATAATTATTACATACAAATATTTATTTATATATGTTATGAATTGAATGTGTTACTTTTTCTTTTATATATTAAAAAAAAAAAGTAATTGTTCAAATGCTTACGTTTGCGAATTTTTTTTTAAAAAGTTGAAATTATAAAGATATATATAAATAAATATATATATATATATATATATATATATATATATAAATATATTTATATATATATATATATAATGTTTAATTATATGTGCGATTATATATTTAAAAAGACAAATGAATTATAAAAAAAAAAAAAAATAAAAGTAAAAAAATACATTTTAATGATCATTAAATTTATTAAAATAAAAAATTAAATATATAATAAATGTATATAATTGTTTATTGCTCATATTAAGGAATATATATATATATTACATATATATATGTGATTATATTTTTGTGAATTTATAATACATTCGTCTAAAAAAAAGAAAAAAATTATTTTATATATCATTTTTTTTTCTTTCGCGTGTAATTATATATTTATTTATATATATATATATATATATATATATATATATTTATGTATACATTTTCATTTTTATTATAGATTTAGTGTTTTTTTTTTTTTTTTTTTTTTTTTTTTTTTTTTTTTTTTTTTTTTCTTCTCTATTACCCACAACACCGTAAAATTATAATCCATCATTTTTAAAAAAAAAAAAAAAAAAAAAATCCAATGGTCACAAATCCTGATATGTTATGGTTGGTTATTACGAGTGGTATAGCTTGTTTTTTTATGGCCTTTGTTACGGGAGCTAACGATATAGCGAATACATTTAGTACATCTATAGGTTCAAAAGCAATTTCTATAAAAAAGGCTTTAATAGTTGCATTTTTTTTTGAAGCATTAGGAGCTTCCTTATTAGGAGGTACAGTTACAGATTCAATTCGTTCGAAGATAATAAATTTTCAAGTTTTCTATGACACTCCCGAATTTTTAATGTTAGGAATGTGTTGTGCCCTTATGGGTGCAACGGTTTGGCTAGCTGTAGCTACTAGAGCTGGATTACCAGTATCAACTACCCATAGTATTATAGGAGCATTATTAGGTTTTGGATTAGCAACAGGTAATATGAAATCTATAAAATGGGAAAAGATTAATAATATAGTAATATCTTGGTTAGCTGCTCCAATATTAGCTGGAACCTGTTCTGCCATAGCTTTTACATTATTAAGAATGCTAATTTTAAGAAAAAAGAATTCTTTTGAAATTATTAAAAAGATGTATTGGTTTTTAATATTTTTAATTACGTTACCATTTAGTGTGTTCCTAATATTCCATAACCCAATAGTAATTAATACTCAATGTAAGATGAAGAAAGATGGGAAAGTGATTGTAGCATCCCCGTGTTATATTGAAGACTGGAGTGCCGCTCATAGTTTTTATGCATCTATTATATGTATCATTTTATCATCTGTATTAACAGCAATAGGTTCCTTTATTATATATATTATATATAACAAAAGGATAAATAATTACAATTTGAAAAAAAAAATTTTTTGTGAAGAATTAGCTGATATAGAAAAAAATCCACAGAATAATTTCTGCGCAATAAATAATAGTAGTTTAAATTCTGTAGCATCAAATGAGACCCAGTTAACACAGGCAAATAATAACATAGCTAATGGAACAAAGAAAAATCAAGTAGTTAATATTAATAAAAGTAATAACAGTATTGTATTAGTATTACCAGATGAAAAAAATGTGAAGAATCAACAAGATAATTGTAAAATAAATGGAACCGAAAAGAGTGCAAATGTAGAAGGACATCATGTGGTGCATATTAAGGATAATGCAACGGAAGAGAAATCTCATGATAATACATTAAAAAAGAATATTGACAAATCTACCAATATGAATGAAAATAATAATAACAATAATAACGGTAATAACAATAATAACAATAATAATAATAATAATAATAATAATAATAACAATTGTAATAATAATGAGAGTAGTGGCAAAGGAGGGAATATAAAAAATATGGAAAATGTTATTATAGAAAATTTTGATCCACAAACAGAAATTGTTTTTTCCTCTTTACAAATTATAAGTGCTATACTAGGTGTTGTAGCTCAAAGTGCAAATGATACAGCAAATGCTATTGGTCCCTTTGCTGCAGTTTTTAATACATATAATAATGGAATTAGAGGGAAAATTAAAGTTCAGTGGTATATACTTTTATTTGGGGGCTTATCTATGTCTTTAGGTTTATCAATTATGGGATATAGAGTAATTAAAACTGTTGGTATGAAGTTAATTAAAATAACACCAGCTAGAGGTTTTACCATAGAACTTATTTCCGGACTTGTTGTTTTATTTTTTAGTATATGTGGTATTCCATTAAGTTCTACACATTGTGCGGTTTCGAGTGTTATAGGTTTAGGTCTAGTTGAGGCAAAAATAAATGCAGACAATAAAAAACATGCAAAAAAATCTATGGACAAGGATATAATTCAAGTTGACAAGGATAAAAGTTTTACCTTAGCTGAAAAAATGAAATATCCATTTTCTTTTCTTAATACATCCTGTGTTAATCTCAGATTATTTAGAACAGTTTTTCTTTCTTGGATACTTACTGTAGTTTTTTCAGCTACTGTGACCGCAGGTATTTACTCCTTCGCTGCATATAGTCCATCTTACCTAATGAAAACGCAAACTGTTTAATTCATCACATTTTTGATTGACATATATATATATGTATATATATATATATATATATATATATACATGTATAAATATATATATTTTTATACACAATGTATAATTTTATTATTTTTGCTTCTTTATTAAGTATTATATTATAATATATAGAAAGATATATTCAGATATATTTTTAATTTTTCCCTTTTTTTTTTTTTTTTTTTGTTGTTTAACCATTTTTAATTAAAAATGAATTCAAGATTTATTGCTTGAGTTCTTTTTTTTTTTTTTTTTTTTTCTTCTTTTATTTTTTTTTTTTGAAATATTTATTATTATTTGATTATGCTGTGTTTATGCTAATTAAGAAAAAAAAAAAAAAAAAAGGAAAATTTATGTGTACATTATGCATAAAATTTATATTATCATTATATATATATATATATATATCCATATATATTAATTTGTACTATTTTTTCATATATTATTTATTCTATGCATTATATAATATATGATGTATATAATAAAATATTTTTATCCTTATATATATGCATGAAAGCTGAGAGAGACATCAAATTATAAAAGTGTATATGTATATATAATATATATATATATATATATATATATATATATATATATATATACATATTTATTTATGTTCATTCATGTTTTATCATTTCATACATCTTTCTATATCTGTATAACTCATACCGTTATATATTTGTTTATTGATATAAAGCATTAATATTTTCTTACATTTATTTATGTATCTATTTATTCATTCGTTTTATTTTTTTAATTAATTATATATATACACACAAATAAAGAAACATCATCCCATTTTTATACATGAGTGACGTGAGAGACATTTATATATATATATATATATATTTTTTTTTTTTTTTTTTTTTTTTTGCTTTTATACGAAAAGAAAAATGTTTATATATATGTATACATATTTGTATATATATCTATTTTTTTTTTTTTTTTTTTTTTTTTTTTTTTTTGCTATTTAGAAAAATTCTATAACTCTTATATATATATATATATATATATAATTAGTAGTGCTTTAGTATAATTAAATTTTTTTTTTTTTTCCCTCTTTGTTATTTTATTGTAATAAAAAGGTTATATTATTTAGAAAATATTTGATAAAGTTGATGGTATTATTTATATTCATATGTATAGTTCATGTGTCATATGAAAAAAATAACTTAAAAAAAAAAAAAGAATTATAAGGAGTTGGGTCTATATTTATTTATTCTTTAAAAAAAAAATATATTTAAAGAGAATAATTAAATGTTTTGAATAGGTAAAAATAGAATATAGAAAAGTTCTTATTTTATTTTATATGGTATTTTGGATTTTAATATACATTTTGTAATTTACCTTAAATATATTTTTAAAAAAATTAGCAGATTGAGAATTAATACATATTAAATAATAATAACATAATAAAATAAAACTACTAATAACAAACAAGCCGTTCAAAATTTTATTCCATAAAGGTTTAAGAACAAATAAATATACATATTCAATTAACGAATAATTTTATAAAACAGGAGTAATACATATAATTCTGTTTATTTGTTTGTTTGTTTGTTTTTAAGGAGTTTAATTATTAAATATTCTAAATAATAAAAAATATATATATATAAATGTATATATTACATATATTATAATAAGTTAATCGTTTAAGTATTATTCATTTTGTATATTTTATATTATATATATTTATATATTACGACAGGATTTATTACAAAAAAAAAAAAGAATAAATATTTAATATATATATATATATATATATATTATCATATATAATATTATAATTGTATGAATATATTTATTCAGAATTTTTTTTTATATTATTATTTAAAATAAAAAACGTATTGAAGCCTCTGTGGCGCAATTGGATAGCGCGTTGGACTTCTAATCCAAAGGTTGCGGGTTCGAATCCCGCCAGGGGTAAAACCGAAAAATAAATAATTAACAAAATTATATTTATTAAATTTATTAATTTTTGTTGTATATTTTAAGTATAATTAATTTTTTTTTTTTATTTATTTAAAAAAAAATATATATATATATGTATATATATATATATATATATATATTATTACTGCTTTATAAGAAAAAAAAAAATTGTTATAAAATTTATATTAAACTCTTCGTATTTTCCTTCTCTAATAAATAAAGGAATGTTTAATTTACAATTAATTTTAATATTGAAATATTTTTTTTTCTAAAGGATTTTATTTAAGGTTATTCATAAATTATATGTTTATAAATATATATATATATATTAGTTTTTTTTTTTTATTGCTTAAAAAGAACCTTGATAATATTAAACAATGAAAACATTTTATTATTATAAAATATAGGGTATATATTACATATTTATATAGATATTATAACTACACATCCATATTAAGATATTATTATATAACGAATTTATTTTAATATATACTTAGTCTTTGTGTTAGTATAATGCATATATATATATATATGTATAAAAAAAAAAAAAAAAAAAAAAAAAAAAAAAAACATATACATATATACAATATAAAACTTTTTCTTTAAATGTAATTTAAGTTCTTATAGAAAAAAGTCACCACATTTTTTTCAGGATAAAAAAGTATTTTATTTAATTGTATTATTTCATCTATTTTATGGACAAAGATTTATTATTATGACACATAAAATATTAAATGATATAAAAAATATATAAATATACATATATATTATATTAATCATATAATTATAATATATAATATAACATTATAATTTTTTTATTTTTTTTTTAAAAAAATAGATAATTTTAAAAATTATTATATAAGAATTACAAATATTGCATAAAGATATAGTATTATTATATTTATTATAATAAAATAATATATGTATGTACACAATTATTTTCAAGTCCAACAATAATATATTTTACAAAAAAAAATTAAAAAATAAAAACATATATATATATATATATAATATAATATATTTTTTTTATTTATATATATAATTTTTATAGAAGCCTTAAAAACATTATTATATTTAAAATATTTATGTATTACTTTTTACAAGAAATATAAAAAAAAGAAAAAAAAAATTACATTCCTTCTCGAACGTCATGTGTCATCCTTGCGCAGGGGCCATGCTAATCTTCTCTGTATCGTTCCAATTTTAACAAACGGCATCTCCGAAGAGAGCCAATATTATATGATTCAATGAAATATATGTATATAGGAAAAATTATACATTTTGGTTACTCTAATAATATATATATTAATATATTAATATATATATATATATATACAATATATTATGCATATACATTTTTTAATAATAATTTACCCATTATTCTTACATTTATGAAAAATTATACTACAGTAAAAATAAAAGTTTACTATATAAATATATATATTTTTTTTTAATTTATGAAAAACTATTTTTTACATAAATATTTATACAATTAAAAATTTAAGGAATATTTAAATTTTTTTATTATTTTTAAATGAATAATTATATTTATAATTACTAATAAAAAAAAAAAAAAAAAAAAAAAAGAAATATAGCTATTTATTTATATAAATTTATTTTTTTATTTACCTGAACAAGCAAGAATTTTTTTTTCATGTTTGAATAAAATAAATTATTATTAGTTTATGTATATATTTCTTTTTTATAATAAAAGTATTTATATATTTGTACTTTTTTACAATATATTTCTTATATAGGAAAAAAAAAAAAAAAAAAAAAAAGGTATTATTGTAAACCTCAAGACGTGAACAAATCCAAATGTAATGAAATTGTTCTATTTATAAATCTTTATTTAATTCTTCCTTTTAATACACACAAAAAGAAAACATATACCTATATATGCATATATTGGTATAAAATAACTACCAATTTAATAATTTGCATCCATAAATAATTGTAGTACACAGAGTATAATGACAGAATAACAAAATATTACATATCTTCTCTTCTTCTTTTATTATTTCGCCTTTTTTTTTTATTTATAAAATATGTTTAAAATTTATAACGTCTTTTAAAGTTTAATTAATGAAAAAAAAAAAAAAAAAAAAAAAGAAAAAAAAGAACGAAATAGAGAAAGAAAGGAATTATATAAAAAAATACAAAAATTAAATAAAAAGATGAAATAATAAATAAATAACATTAAAAAAAAAAAAAAAAAAAAATACACATACTTATTTATATGTATATTTATTTTATTTCCTTTTTAATTATTACTTTTTTATTTGTTTTTGGCTTACATACACTAGAATGAAAACAAAATAATAGCATTTGCTTTCTTCAAACAGTTGCCCCTTTGTTAATATATATATATATATATATATATATATATGTGTGTGAAAAATTACTGTCATAATCCGTGTTATTATTTTTACCCTTTTACATTCTATATGTAGATGGTCTTTTTGATGCAAATTTCTTTCTATATTCCTTTTGTAAGGTTGGTAAATGCAATGCTGGAAATCTTAGTCTTCTTTTTAATAATTGCTTAATATGTGGTCTCCTGACTAAACTAGAACTTATTTCAGAGATTCTTATAATATTAATAGATGAGGCTCTTGCTCTGTGCCTACCAGCCATTTCAGAATATAATTGAGCTATAGCTCCTTCTTTGGTTGTATCTCGAAATTCTTTATACATATTATGAGTACCTGTTCTACTATCATATCTTAATAAAACACCATAGTTCTTTACACGTAAAGGAAACCTTTCCTTAATTTGTTCACATGCTAATAATTCTCCATTAGATTTTTTAAGTTTATTAATCTTTTTCATAAAGTACCAAAAGCGAGATTTTGCATTAGTATCATTCTTGGCAAATATGCACATACGATAAACATTTGGGTTCTTATCCTTAGGAGTAGGAACAGCTCTACCAACAATATGATATTGGTGTATCTAAAAAGGACGAGGGAAAGCAAAAGAAAAAAAAAAAAAAAAAAAATATATATATTATATATATATATATATATATAAATTACATGTTTAAGTTTTTCTTTTTTTTTTTGATATATTTAAACTTACATTTGTATTTAAAGATTTATCTATTTTTTTAACCATTTTTGTTTTTTTTTAATATTATATATCAAGCTATGAGAAAACAAAAAAAAAATAAACAAAATAATATATAAAAATATATATATTAATAACAAAAATGTAAGAAATTATATGTTGATAAATATATTTTTTGGAAGAACATATAATAATAAAAATAATTCTTATAAATGTTAAATATTAATATTAAAAAAAAAATCAACTTTATTTTCTTTTTTCTTTTTTTTTCTTACTTATTAATTAATGGAGATTTTTTTATATAAATTATATATAAATAAAATACATATATATATATATATATATATATATATTAATATTGTTGAAAACACAAATCAGAAAAAAATATATTATTTAAAAATATAAAATAAATCATTTATTTTGCATTCTTAAATCAAAAAAAAAAAAAAAAAAAAAAATTTATTTATTTTTTATTTTTACATATAAAATATTGAGTATATTATATTATATTATTATTATATATATAATATTTTTATTGATACAATATAATCCTATTTTTTTTTTTTTTTTTATATGAGAAAATAAAAAAAAGGTATTTAAAATATTTTTCTTCAAATAAGTTATATTTTATACATATAAAAAGTTGAAGTTGATTTTTATTAATTAATTATAAAAATATATTATATATATATATATATATATATAATATATGTATATATTCTTCTCCTTTGGTTTATTCTAAAAAATTGTTATGAAGAAATTTATATATGAGGGAACATTTCATATATTATATTAATATATATAATATTTTAACGATATTGAATGAGAATCATATAATTAAACACATCATAATAATATAAGGATTTGTTATATATATAATATATATTATTATTATATACGTTTTTCTTTTATATAAACAGTTTCTATATTTTGTTTTTTTTTTTCATTTATAATATATATATTATTATACATATATATATAAATAACACTATTATATTTTAATATATTATATTATATATATAAAGCGTATGAACCTTATAAATAATAAAATAATAAATTTATTATATAATATAAATAATTAATAAAATATATATTATTATATTTATATATGTAGTGTTTTAAGGGATTTCATATATACATAATATTTATACATATATATATATATATATATATATATAATATATTATATAATATTATATTTATATAATAAGTTGTATTATAAAAGGGGTGTTTTATATATAGTATCTTATGGTATATAAAATAAATTTTTTACCCAAGGTATTTTTTTGTTTTATGATTATATATATATATATATATATATTAAATATATAAATATAAATAAAAAAAAATGAAGGTATTATAAAATATTCCTTTATATATACATACATAATACATATAATATATATGTATAAAACAAAAAAACTTAAAAATTATTATAATATATTTATTATATATATGTATTAATTTACCTACTTGTAGGTTTATACATAATAATTATATTATTATATATATAATAAAAAATTTACAACTTTATAAGGGAAAAAAAAAAAATATAACTTACAATAAAATAAATAAAAAAGTATAAAAAAATATTATATATAAACTTTTGTAGTTTTATTATATTTATAATATATTATATATATATATATATATATATATATATATATTATATATATATTTATTTATTACATATAAAATATAATATATATATATAATATTATATATAAATATATATCCTTCTTTGATTAAAAAAAAAAATCTTTTCTTTTTTTTCTAATTTGTAACACAAAATGATATTATAATCCATTTTGAGGATTTTCATTTATATATATATATATATATATATATATTTTTATATTTAATATTTAAGAAGAAAAAAAAAATATATATATTTATTTTATGTTACACTTAAGTAGATAATTTTCGTTTCTTTTTAATTTTAATATAATATTTATATATATTATATATATATATAATATATATTGATATTAAATAATTTTATTTTTATTTGTAATTTCATTTTAATATAAAGAAATACCATACGTTATTTTATTTTTTTCCATCTTATATTTAACAATATAATTAACTTTATAAAATATGGTAAGAATGAAAACGAATTGAAATGATGAATGAAATAATTAATGAATCCATATTTAATATATTATAATAAAATAAAAAAAGAATATTACATATATATATATATTAAGATATATTAAGATATATTAGTTTCGTTTATATCATTTTACATTTATAAGTATATATAAATATTTTATTGTATATATATATATATATATTTATTTATTTATTTATTTAACGAAATTAAGCTTATGTGAATAAATAATTGTAATGGAATATATTATGACCACATGTATATATATATTTTTTTTTTTTTTTTTTTTTTTTTTTCTTGTAGGGTATCGCACTTAAAAATGTCGGTAGAATAAAAAAACATGGAAGGAAACACTTGGTTTCTAAAAACCCTTATCTAAGATTATTAGTAAAATTATACAATTTCTTAGCTAGAAGAACCAATGCTAATTTCAATAAAATCATAGCTAAAAGACTTATCATGCCCAAACGTTATAGACCCCCTTTATCTTTATCTAAATTACAATATCACATGGCCAATCACCCAAATGATATAGCTGTAGTAGTTGGATCAATTACAGGTAACGTGAAAAAGAAAAAAAAAAAAAAAAATATATATATATATATATATATATATACCTATATGCACATGAATTATGTATTATTTATATTACATAATATATTACATGATGAATAAGCTTCTACGAATCACGACGGTCTTCTGACATTATCAATGGAGATGGTAGAACGTTCTGATCTACACACATATGAATATATAATATGATTATATAAATGTTATGTGAATATATGTATAATTTTGGTTTCTTTTGCAAATAATATATACATAAAGAATTATAATATATTTATATTATATCTGCATGTATTATATCGTAAACATATTAATTTCTATCTTATTTTTTCTTAGATGATAAGAGATTATTTAGTTTGAAACAACTTAAAGTATGTGCTTTAAGATTTACCGAAACTGCCAGAAAAAGAATTGAAGATGCCGGTGGAGAATGCTTGACATTTGATCAATTAGCTTTGAAGTACCCAACAGGAAAAAAATGTATACTTTTAAGAGGACCAACCAAAGCAAGAACTGCTGAGAAGCACTTTGGAAAAGCTCCAGGTAAACCTAAATCTAAAGCAAGACCTTATGTACGTTCAAAGGGAAGAAAATTTGAAAAAGCAAGAGGAAGAAGAAAGTCAAGAGCATATAAGAAATAATATATAATATCTTTTATATTCATATACATATAAAAAAATATATAAATAAATGTTTTCATTTTTCTGTGATGTATAAAAAAAAACAAAAAAAATTATATAAATACATATACAATACAAAAGTGTATGTATATATATATGTGTGTATATATATGTATACCGTAGGTTGTATATATATTTATATGTATATAATTAGTTCAATTCTTTTTTTTTTTTTTTTTACATATATATAATATATATTTTAGAAAAGTTGAGCATCATATGTATATATAAATATAAATATATATATATATATATATATATATATATATATATATGTATATATATAAACTTATTAAGCTTTTAAAATTAATATTTTTATATTTAATAAAATAAAAATTAACCATAATTTCTTGCACGAAGATGTGAAAAATAATTTTTGAATATCTATCAATATATTTTGAGGATAGACAAAAAAAAGAAAAAAAAAAAAAAAATATATATATATAATATATATATATATATATATATATATTTATAACAGCATACACTGTAATTATATTCCAAAAGAAAAAAAAGTTTTCCAGAAAAATTATTCTTTTTTTTTTTTCTTTTTAAAATGTTCATATGCATTAAAGTAATGTTTAAAAAAAAATTAACTTTTAGACAATTTATAATAAAGATAAAATTTATATAAAAAAGTCGATTCGTAAATCGTGTTGTACTGTAGTATTTTCATAATTTTCTTTTTTTATTAAAATAAGAATAATATATATATATATATAGAGAGAGAGAGAGAGAAATATTAATAGCAGATGAATTTATAAATTTTAAAATATGTGTTATTTACTTTTTGTTTAATTTTTTCCTTGTACTTTTTTCACGTATAAAAACGACAATTATTTTAAACAACCATTTTGTATATACGCAAAATATATAGAACATATATATGTTATTATGGTTATATTTTTTTAATATTATATTTTTTCATTATTTTGTTATTTTATTTTATTTATTTATATATTTTTAGTTATACGTTAAATGGTGATTTGAACAGCCAAAAAAAAAATAAATAAAATAAATAAATAAATAAATAAATATATAAATATATAAATAAATATATAAATATATAAATAAATATATAAATATATATATATATATATATATATATATATATATATATATATATATATATATTTTTATATTATGCATTGTACAAAAAAAAAAAAAAAAAAACAAATTCATTTTTTCCGTGTGTTATTTTTTTGTGTGCAATTTTTATTTTTTAGTTGTACTATCATCTATAACACAATTTATTCATTCACATATCATTTAGAAGAATATTAAAATATAAACAATATAAAATATACAAAAAAAAAAAAAAAAAAAAAAAAAAACAGGCAATTAAAATTTTAAAATAGACAGCCAAAAAAATTTATGGCTACCTATACCATTTCATATTTTTAAAATATATCTCTTTATTTTTATTTTTCTGTTGTGAAGAAATATATAAAAAAATATAATATGATATAATATATATATATATATATATAATATGTTTGTTTTATAATAATTATTCGTCATAATAAATAAGCATCTCTTTAATCGTCATATTTATATATGTTTTTAAAATATTCAGTTTTTCAATTAATTTCTCCGTTATAGCAAATTTTTCCTCCTATTATTTTAAAATTCACCTGACTTGTTCATAATTTATTTTTTTAATTTTTAATCAACAGACAGGGGAAAATACATACATATATATATATATATATAATAAAAATAATTAAATAAATATAATAATTAAACATATAGACATATTAGCACATTTATATAATTACGTTAACAAATTGTTGCAACAGAATAATTTATTTTTTTTAAAATGGCAAACTTAATATACGATAAATTTGATAGTTCCAAAAGTGCTTTTTCTATCAAGTCAGACGACAAGAAATTGTCCAAGGATACCACTCTCATTACGGAGAGAAGTGTTAATGGCATAATTACAGAAAATATGCCATGTGTTGAAGAAAAGCCATTAAATGAAGTTCTTTATAATGTTAGTTATAATGATTCATGTAAATATAACTTTCCAAAAAATCATATAGCTGAATCATTTATGGATGCAAGAGGTACAAACAATTATGAAAACGTTATATTAAAAAAAGGATTATCTGAAAATGAATATTTATATAGCATCCCAAATAATAATAATAATAATAATATGGATAATATTAATCCTCATAATAATAATAATAATAATTATTATTTTAATGTGTACACATTGGATAATAAAATGTTAATGAAAAAAAGTAAAAACAATATGAATGACCCCAATAGTAATATTACGTATAATATGATTAATAATGATGGTATATGGAATATGAAAGAGTATCCTTCTAATTTAGAAAACTACGATTATGTAGATATTCCCAATTCTCCATGCGAAAAGAATAATCAATTATATAGTGCAAACAATATTGTATCTCCTTTATATGGAAGAAATTATAAAATACAAGAAAATGGTGATTCAATAAATGGATATAATACAAATGAATACTTAAAATATGATACTCATTTAGGTAGAATTAAATCATATAATACTTTGGGTGCATGTCAATTACAATCTTTATGTAGTCCATCTTATACTACTACTACTAATACTAATAATAATACTAATAATAATACTAATAATAATACTAATAATAATAATAATAATAATAATAATAATAACAATAATAACAATAATATACGGTTTGATCCTCTTAAAAATAAAACACTAAATATGCCATATATATTAAATGATCAAAATAAAGAATATATATATCCATATTTAAATAAAGGAATGAATGAAATAACTAATGATTATAATAGGATGATTAGGAATAAATTTATATCACCAAATTATGAGTACCTTATGACAAATCCCAAATCTTCATATTATATGCTTGATTATATAGATGAAAACAAATTAGATATATTTAAAAAAATGACATTAACCATAGGAACATATTTAGATGATATGATAAATATCATAATTTCTATGTTAGAAACATCATATAAATCTATCCAAGGAAATAGAAATAAAAACAAAGTTAACTTGTATGATTTATATCCTTTTTATAATCCTGATCAAAGCTATACAAGAAATGAAAGACCTACATTAAAAACAGGTAGTACATTTCTTGACAAAATTAATTCTACATTAGACGCTACAATATTAGAAAAACATAAAAATCTTCCGAAATTGTTAGGTAGAATTCCAATACCTAAAACTCAGAAAACGGGAAGTATAGTTATGGATGGAATAAATAATATGTTAGATGGATTACTAGATGAACCTATATCTTATCACCAGTATGATTACTTTAGTGATAAATTCACAGAGGAAGGCAAAATAAAAGGAGCAATATGAATTTATCATAAAAGGGAATACAAACATATATATATATATATATATATATATATATATATATACATGTACGTATGTATGATTATTTATTTATTTATTTATTAATTTTTTTTTTTTTTTTTTTTTTACAAAATATTAATAAGTAATACATTAAATGATAAAAACTATATATCATAATATTTTTCCTTGTTTTATTTCATTTATAAAAAACAAAAGAAAAAGAAAAAAGGTACATGATAAATTTTTATTTTTTACACATTTATATATATATATATATATAGAATTGTATGCATTATAGTTACATTATACTATATGATTATGGACTATTCCTGTTTAATAAATAATTTGCCTTTTTGTTATTTATAATTTAATAAACGTATATAAATAACATACATATATATTTCATTTTACTTTTTTATTACACCTTTGTATATTGAAAGGAATTAATGAACTTTCATTGGTATGTATATACTTTTATTTTAAAACTGAATTATATAATAAAAATTTTGGATTAATACATTTTAATTTTAAAAAAATAATACAAATAAAAAATACAAAACATATATAAATAAATAAATATATATATATATATATATTTTAAATAACACCATTAACATAATTAAAGAAAAAAAAAAAAAAAAAAGTGGATTACAAAATGTGTTAATATTATTTATTACATCATATAAATAAAATAAAACATAGGACAAAAATATCAATATTATATTTGTCCAAGAGGGAAAAAAAAAAAAAAAAAAAAAAAACCATATAACAAGAAAATTTTGAGAAAATCTAAAAGTGTTCTTTTTTTTTTTTCTTACTTATGACAATCATGTATAAATTAGGGCATTTTTCTTAAAATATAAATAAATATAAACACTAACACATACATATATATATATATATATATATTTATTTATTTATTTATTTACATGTTATGTTTGTGTCGAATGTAACTTTAAAATTAAAATTTGTTGTGAAACCTATTTCTTTCTTTATTTGCTTATACATATGATGATTTACAATGACATTTTAAGTTTATGTGCAAATAAATTAAGAGGAATAATTGATTCCAAGATTTTTATTTGGTTGTTAATATTTTTTAGGTTATTTAATTGTTTATTTGTTGTAACATCATTTTATGCTGATGAATATTTTCAATCTGTAGAAATTGCTCATTTTTGGGCTTATGGATATGGGCATATGCCATGGGAATGGGAACCTTGTATAGCATTAAGATCAGTGATAACACCTTTTATTTATTATGTATTATTTTTATTTTTAAAAATTATCAACATAGATTATCCTCTTTGTGTATTATATATTCCTAAAATAGGTCATGGTATATGTGCTGCTTTATGTGATTTAGGTATTTATAAGTTATTGATATATTGGTATGTTGAATTGTATAATGACGTATGGATATATGAAGATAATATAAAGCTTAATGAAAAAAAGAATTATACAAATATTAAAAAAAAAGATGAAAAGAATGGAAATAACAATAATAATTATTATTATCATTATAGTATATTGTCCAGCACAAATGATATAATTTGTACAATTTTATGTTGTCATTTTTTTTGTTGGTTTTATTTTTATTCAATATGTAGGACATCATCGCATTCCTTTGAATGCTTGTTTAATATATGGGGTGTATATTTTTTATCACAAAATTATTACCCCTTGAAAAATCAATCGAACAAAATAGAAAAGATAAACTTATTATTACACAATGATGTTATCATAAAAAAAGGAAAGAAAAATTTAAATGAATGGACAAAATTAAAAGAAAGAAGGAACGATCATCATTTTTATACATACGAAAATAATTTTTTATATGAAAAAGGAACACAAAATTGTAAACAATATGACCAAACTGTGTGTGATAGAAATATGTGTGACCAAAATGTGTGTGACCGAAATATGTGTGACCGAAATATGTGTGACCAAAATGTGTGTGACCGAAATATGTGTGACCAAAATGTGTGTGACCAAAATATGTGTGATCACATAATTCAGAATAGGAACAATATATGTACGACCCATTTTTATTCCTCCAAATTTTACAAAATAGAAGAGGTAAGAAATTTATTATGTAGTTTATTCTTTAGCTCCCTGTCTGTTATATTTCGTCCAAATGCTTTAGTATTTTGGTTATCTTTATATATACTATATTTTATAAAGAAAATATTTGAAAAACAAAATAAAATAAATTATAAAGAAATATTCAAAATAGGTGTTATCTACACATTTTTTTTCTTAACTATTATTATTATAATTGATTCCTATTATTTTGGGCGCATTACATTTCCCTTTTGGAATTTCTTTGTTTATAATTTTTTAAGTGGAAACAATAAATATTTTGGAGGGAATTCTTTTTTTTTTTACTTTATCTGTGTTATACCTTCTATATATTTAACCTTAACACCTTGTTTGTTTTATGGCTATTACATTATATACAATAATATATTGAATAAAATGAGGTATAAAACAATTAATATATATATGTATATATTGAAACGAATTGATTGGATAGTATATTTTGTTACACATTTAGAAATCTTATGTTTATCATTTAGTAAGCATAAGGAACATAAAATTGTTATAGGATATATACCGTTTCTTACAATTTTTGTTGGATATGCATTATATATAATAAAATTACATTATAAAAAATATCATATGAAAAATAGAAACAATATATGTAATAATAATAATAATAATAATATAAATAAATATGGTAATATAACTATAAAGGGAAGAAATAAATATATTTTCTTTATTTCATCTTCTCTTTTCACAAATATAAGTTTTCTATTTCAATTTTTATGTATTCTTTTTTTCTGTCTTATACATAACAGATCACCTGAACATGTAGCCTCTTATTTTAGAAACTTAGAATCGAAAGATGATCAAAATATTTATATATTTATAACAAATTGTTATGATATACCTTTATATTCGCATATACATAGAAAATTTAATATAGGCTTTTTAGACTGTTCTCCTTATGACACAAGTAATGATCAAAGTACCAAAAATTGGAGAAAACGTATATATGAAAATAAATTTAAAGAACAATTTTTTAATATTTTTCAAGAAAAAAATAATAATAAGGATCATATAAATAGTACATATGTAGATACAATTACTCCATATATAATACCAGATAAATCATTTTATTGGTTTGGTCATTATCATTTTAATAAAAAAACAAGTTTTCAATATATTTATCAAAACATACATTTTTCATGCTTAAATTATAGATTTCATATACCTTTACGCGGACAATTACCTACTTATATAGTTACAACAACTATTGAACTTACACATTTGCAATTATTTCTGAGTACATATAATTATAAACTTGAAGCAAATCCTTTTTTTTCTTATTTTATGATAAGTGATGCAAAAAGGATAGTTCCAGTATATCATTACATATTTAAGAGGATTCCTTCTTAAGTATATGCGTGGACATAAATAAATAAATAAATAAATAAATATAAATATATATATATATATATATATTTATTTATTTTATTTTTTTGTTCATAAATTTTAATTTTTCGTCTATATTGAAATATTGCATAATGCTCATTTGTCATAAACACATATTGCATATCATATAAGAATAAATAAATATGCTAGCATAGACCTTTTTTTTTTTTTTTTTTTTTTTTCAATAAATAAAATACAACATATTTGTAATATTAAATTGAACAGTATCACATTTTTAGTGACAATTAAAATATATATATATATATATATATATATATATATATATATATATATATGTGATTTATTTTGTAACTATTATAATAACATACTATATATACCTATAGCATATACATTTTGACGTCTTTATTTTCTTTTTTAAAAACTTGAGGGAAATAAAAATTACAAATATATAATTGCAAGTATGATTTTCCTAATTTTTAATAAATTATGAATACATAAGGCATAAATATATAAATAAATATATATATATATATATATATATATATATATATATTTTTTTTTTTTGTAAATTAATATAAAAATATAATGGATATGTACTCGTTGTATCCCTCTAATATCAACAATCAACTTGCAAAAGAATTAGGTTATATAACGAAAACACGGTTCGACAATATAAAAATGATAAAATATTTATGTTTATGTTTATGTTTATATATATCTAGTGTCTTGCAGTAAATAAAATATATACATCTAAATGTTTTTTTGTTTGATACATTATAGAGAAGTTAACCAAATTAATGACGACGATAAGAATTATTATAAAGAATGTAATTACAAACTCTTCTTTTTTATTATCCAACTACAACAAAAAATTAAAGACTTGGAAAAGGAAAACGAAAGTTAGAGATAAGAGATACTATGATTATTTTAGAAAATGAATAAATATATATATATATATATATATATATATGTATGTATTTTCCTTTGTAGAGTTAAAATACTTGTTGAAGAAATATAATAGGGAATCCATTCATAATGACAACAAGACAATAAAAAGAGCCTTGCTGGTAATAAGCTTTATAATATTTATTATAATTTTTCTTTTATTCTGATATATTAAAGGAACAAGAAAATAAAAATTTACATAATGTAATATATTATTATATAATTTTTTCTATATTTTTTTCTGTTTAATATCCCAATTTAAATATAAATAATATTAACATTTAAAATAAATAAAATGTGTCCATATTGTTCAAATAATTTTTTATCTTTTAAAGATAAACAACAAAAAAAAAAAAAAAAAAAAAAAAAAATATAAAAAAATAAAAAAAAAATAAAAATAAAAGAAAAATAAAAGAAAAATAAAAAAAAGGGGGAATTATATATATACATATATATATATATATATATATATTTATATATTTATAATGTTTGGTATAAACTTAGAAAAGGATGCAATAATGTTGTATTAATATTTAAGTTGAAAATAAAACATTTAAAAAAATGAAACTTGTTCATATAGGACATTTAATATTAAAAATGTAATAGAAACTTAATGTTATTATATATATATATGTGTGTATTTTTTTATGAATTATGTTTAATATTAAAAAGATCATATAACAAAATTATAATTATAATTATAATTATTATTATTATTATTATTATTATTATATAGACAAAAAACAGATTTTATATAAATACAATAAGAATTCGTTTATGAATTTATATATAGTTGTTCTTTTTCAATTATCAATGAATTCGTCTTATCTTTATTTTTTTATATCACTGTCATATATAAAATTTTCCATATTATTATTTAATTGCGTATTTATAATTTCTTGTGATATGTTGATATTTTTTTTAATTTCTTCATCGACACAAACACTTTCACTTTCGTTACTTAATGGTACAGAAACAAATTGGTCGTTCTTTTCTTCTTCTCTCACCCTCTTCTTATCACAACAAGTAGAAAGCAAACCCTTATTCATTTTTTGTTTTCTTGAATAATGATGTATATATTCTTCAGGTATAGGTAAGGAACCTTCAGGTGAATTTAAATCAAAATAATTATAATCAGGTATTTCTGTATTATTCTTTTTTACCATAACAGGAGAAATTTGTTTAATTCTTTGTACAGGATAAGGTACTATTAAAGGTGGTGGACATTCTAAGTTTACATCAAATTTTGGAATTAATTTCTGTACATATACAATTTTTTCTATTGGTTTCCATACATATTTAACTTCATCTACATATTTTGGTACTTCTATAATTTTAGGAACTCTTTTTTCAACTGTATCTACAATAACTTCTCTTTCAACAAACTTGTCTATATATTTAATTTCTGGTACTTCTACTTCTACAATTTTTTGTTCTCCTATATATTTGACGACAGGTCTTGGTACTTCATGTATGTCCCACTTAGGAACAAACTTATGAGTATATCCAGTAATTATTGGAATAATTATTTCTTTATCTACATATTTAACATTTGGTATATTTACATTAGATTTCTTGATTTCTATATTTAATGTTG
Organism: Plasmodium billcollinsi; assembly: GCA_900257145.2. NCBI lineage: Eukaryota > Apicomplexa > Aconoidasida > Haemosporida > Plasmodiidae > Plasmodium > Plasmodium billcollinsi. The sequence continues at coordinate 1,639,721 of LT990242.2, forward strand.
GAACATCATGTTTTATATTTTGATTATATACTTTAGGGATAACTACATCTCTTACTTCGACTTGTGGAATTAATATTATTTTATCTCTTCTTAATATTCCTTGTACAACCGATACAGGTATTATAGGTTGTGAACATAATAATTTTAATTTCCCATCATTTGTCCATGACCATAATTTTTTATTATCTTCATTATTGTCATTATTATCATCAATGTTAGTTCTTATAGGGAAACCGTTCTCATCATATTCTGTATCCACATTTGATAAATAGTCTTCTTCATTATAAGGGAAATGATAAGGACTCACTTGTCCTGGTATTCCATATTCTTGTACTTTAGGAGATAAATATTGTCTTGCTTTACCTAAATTATATAAATCAGGATTATATTTCACATGACCACTCTCTAAATTGTTTTCACTCATTACTTTGGAATAGTCATCATCCACGAATTCACTATCACTCGATGTCTTATTTACTTCTTCGTAAGCACTATGACTTTCGCTCATATGCTTACTATTACTTGGATGTGCAGCTTCATTATAGTTAATATCTGATTTTTCGTCCATTTTTTTTTTTTTTTTTTTTTTGCTTTTTAAGGTATTAATTTTTAGTATATATGTATAAATGTTTCTGCTGAACGCAAATCCTGTTTTTTTTTTTTTTTTTTTTTTAGCAACAAATGAATAAATAAAGAACATATAAATGTATATGTTATATATAAATAAATAAATATATATATATATATGACTAATATTAAATATAAATGAGCAAACAAAAAAAAGGACAAGTGATAATTACAGTTATATAATTTTGTTCATATATATATATATATATATATATTTGATAAGTACACAAAAGGAAAAAAAAACAAAAAAACACAAAGGGTTAGAATTAGGACTAACCAAATAGGAACATACACAATTGTTATAACAATGTTAACGTTTTTTTTAATTGAAAAAGATATTATTATTATATTTATTTATATTTTTACATGTATAAGTAAATTCCTTTGTATTAATGTTGAAGCGTTTAAGAAAAAATGAAAAAAGATACACACATACATATATATATATATATATATATATATCTTTATTTATACATATTTTTTATTTTTTCCTTGTCATGTTTTTTTTATGAGGGTAAGTTAATCATGGTTTTTTTTTAAATGTGTGCACGCATAAAAATCTATTTAAGAAATGTGAAATTAAAAAAAAAAATTAAGGAAAATTATTGCATGTTCAGGAAATTCTACAAAAACGTTGTTAATTTCCTGACCAAGCAAGGTAAAAATTTTTAAATATTAAGAAAATATTTAAGCTACATAAAATACCATATTTATATATATGTATATATATATATATATATATATATATATATATATATTTATATATATATATATATATATATATAATTACATATTATAATAAAAATTGTATAGACAAATTAAAGACATAGAGATATATTAGAATAATAAATAATATATATATATATATATATATATATATTAAATTTTATGTGAATCAATTTCTATAATTCCTTTTTAAAATTAATTAAAACAACATTCATCAAATTAGTTTTGTATATTCCTTGAACAAGAAAAAGAAATTATGATATATGTTCATTCGTACTAATGCAAGTATAATAATTACAAAAGGTAGAATTATATAAAAATAAAAGAGAATCGTTTTTTTTTTTTTTTCTTTTTGTGCTTTTTTATTTTTAAGGAATATTATTACACTTTATGTTATTTTCACAATGTCTTATAGAATGATAAAGAAAATACTGGTTATATATTTATAATGCTTGTTCAGTGCAAGAGGTGAGTAAATATATCTAATATATATATTATATATATATATATATATATATATATATATATATAAATTTTTAATTTAATCAACATATATTTTTTTCTTTATTTTATTCAATTTTTTTTAATTTTTTTAATTGCATTTAAATCGTTGTAATTTATTAAAAAAAAAAAAAAAAAAAAAAAAAAAGAAATATAAAATAAAATAAAATAATAATAAATATATCAAATGATAAATTAAAAATTTTAAAATATGATATCATCATCCTTTTGAGTACAGGCGTAATTATCTTGTCTCTTTGAAGTATTATAATCTGGTTACAAAAAAAAAAATAAAAATAAATAAATAAGTGAAGATATTTATTATATTAAACTGTTATATATATATATATATATATATATATATATATATTAATGTACATATATTTTATGTTCGTACCACCATCTGCTTCAGTGTCAATATTTGAGTCCTTTAATTTGTCAGATTTCTTTTCCTTTATTTTTTTTAACCTAAAAGGTGAATGTGACAAATAATAAGAATGCGGTTTAAATTACAAAAAAGAAAAAAAAAAACAATACATACATATATAAATACATATATATATATATATATATATATATCAATATTACACTTTGTATAATAATCTCATTGTTGTATTAACCTGTAGAATTCTTCTCTTTCTATTTCATCTAATTCTTTTATAATATAATTTATACCTCCATCTAATCTTGGGAGCACAATCTATATTAATAAAAAATAATAAGAAGAAAAATATCATATCTAATATTAATATTAATGTAATTAATTATAAAAAACTAGGGAAATTATTCTTCGCATATTTATTTGATTTTATTTTTTGTTGGCTTTACGTTATTTAGTGCGTTAACTCTCCTATTAGTCATTTTGATTTCTTCATCAAGTGAAAAGAAAGCTACCTATAATAAAATAAAAAAAAATGAAAAGAAATAATAATATAAAATGTAAAATATATTATATTATATTATATTATATTATATTATATTATATTATATTATATTATATTATATTATATTATATTATATTATATTATATTTTTTTATCCGTATGAATTACCTGCATAGAAGCCAATTTGACTAACATATTTAAACACTGTAAATAATTTTCCCTGGTATTATTAATAACCTGACCTCCTGCAGCAACACCTAAATTTCCTAACACATCAACAGTTGGATCAATATTCACTTGAAATATGGGCAATTTAACACCTGCCACATTATTTGTAGATAAGGATAAAGTTACAACAGGTCTTTTTATACCTTCAATAATTTGTCCTTTAAAATCTCCAGCTGCCCAAACTGATTTAGCTAGAGAGAAGGATGCGTTCCTCATTTCCTCACCCACTTTTGTTTTTGTCTAACATTGGAAATAAGTAAATATAAATAAATTAATATAAATATATATAAATATATAAATATATATATATATATATATATATATATATATATATATATATATATATATATATTAAATATATTCACACACACAAAAAAAAAAAAAAAAAAACAATATATATTTACATACATATATTATATATCTCTCTTGTCATACCTTCACTATATCTTTTAACACATCTCTAAAATGAATAAACAAAGCGTCACTTTTTTTTTTCAAGAGAGAATATCCCTGGAAGGCGCTTTTTTTTTTCTGTTTCATAAGTTGTAGCGTTCTACAAAAATGAAATAATTAAATAAATAAAATATCTCATCAAATATATAAATATAAATATATATATATATATATATATATAATATATGATATACATAGAAACATATTCATTCCATATCTATAAGAGTCTATTATTTTCATTTTACATTCTGGAAGGTACTGGTGTAGATTCGTCTAAGGCCCCCATTATTTAAAAAAAATAAAATAAATTCAAATAAAATAATTTATAAATTAAAATAATAGTATCATGGATATATTTTAATTTTCCACACTACTCATAGAAAATAAAAATAAAATAAAAGGAAATTAAAATAATAAATGTTGAAAAATTATAGATATAATCACAAGATTGTAAAATATTATATATCCATATGTATATGTTTATTTATATGTTTATTAACAATAATCTTTAAAAAAAATGACATTAAAAAAAAAAAAAAAGGACGTATTTCGTAGCAGCATTTATTAATTATGACTCTTACATATTAATGTTATTAAATACAAACATATAAATATACATGATATAAAAAAATTAATTTTACAGGTTACAAAAAAAAAAAAAAATAAAATACATAGAATATATATATATATAATATATAATATATAATATAATATAAATAAAATACAAACGGTTTTTATGAAATATTTTTATCTATCAAACATATATGATTTTAAGTGTATATTTTTATTAAATACCAAAAAAATGAATTATTTTTTTTTTTCCATCACAAAAAAAATATATAAATATAAATAAATATATACATATATTATATATATATTATAGCGATGTTTTTGTTATCTTATATATTTATTGAATGTGTAAAATGCATAAGGCTTTATTCCCACACATCATAATGATAAGATGAAAAACCAGTGTTTAAATAAAAAAAAAAAAAAAAAAAAAGTATACATTTAAATATATAAAATAAAAGTGTTTCTTTTTAAACGATTTCTAATGATATTATGCAATATATTAATATATATATATATATATATATATATGTTTATAATATGAAAATAAAATGAATTATGTGACATATTTTCAATTTAAATATATATATATATATATATACATATATGTGTATATGAATGTAAATATTTATACATACATACTATTTATATAATAATTTTTATCTTTTCATTTATTCCATATTTGAACTGTTAAGTATATAATGTATAAATTGTAAAATTTAATCGTGATTTCTTTATTTATTTATTGATTTTTTTTTTTTTTTTTTTCTTTCATTCTTTCTTTTTGTTTTTATCTAAATTGTAAATATATAAAAATAAAATAAAATAAAATTATAGTATTTTATTCTTATTCAATTATTTTGCAAATTCTGAAGTTGGGCAATTATATATAAAAATATATATATATATATATATATATTTTTATTACCTTTTTGAAATGAAAATAAATACGAAGGAATATAAACAATATAAACAATATAAACAATATGAACAATATGAACAATATGAACAATATAAACAATATAAACAATATAAACAATATATATAATATGCAATATATTTTTATATTATATATTTATATATATAATATGTTTTTTTTTTGGATATCCTACCAAGATGGGCAAAAGAAAAAAAAAAATTTAAATAGATTAAAAAATATTATATGTATAGTAATATTTACATATATTAAACAATATAATATATATATATATATATATATATATATATATTATACTTACAATATTTATATAAATTATATTATTGTAAAATATTTTTAAACTTAAGATGATAGAACAACGTGTAATTTTTAAAAAGAATTTAAAAAAATATATTTTTTTATATGTAAATAAAATATTCACGTTATATATAGGCTTCTATTATGTATATATAATAATATACATATATATATATATATATATATATATATATATATATATATATATATATTATATATATGTATATATTTTATCTTGTGATGGTTTAAAAATTTGTTTTTGATAAAGGAAAAGAAAAATTAATACTATACAAAAGTTAATATATAAATATGTGTTATATATTCTTCAATAGTTATAAATGATGGTAAAAAATATTTTATTTAATTGTTTTATAATGGGAAAGGTTGATATTATATTTCCTTCTCATTTGTAGTAATAAATAAATTAATTAAATGTATATATAAATATATATATATATATATATATATATATATATGTATATATTTTATAAGTGTTTATCTTTTAAATATACCATTATACCTTAGCAAATTGTATACTTGTGTATATATATTTTAGTTTTTAAAATATTTAATTGATTACGTTTATTTAAGAAAAAGTCTAAAAAGTTTGCACGTTTGCATTAAATAATTATATATATATGTATAAGAAGAGAACAATATATATATATATATATATATTTTAAAATAATAATAAAAAAAATTAATACATGAGAAAAGAATGGAATATATATATATATATATATATATATATATATATATATAATATATATATTTTTTAACATAATTAAAAAAGAAAAAAAGGGGTCATAGAATATTTCATTTTTCGTTTCGTATAATATAAAAATATATCTTGATATATATATACAAAATAAATATATATTTTGGGTAGAAAAAAAAAAAAAAAAAATAAAAAATAAAAAATAGAAAATACAAAATGGAAAAATATATATGTCTATATACACTTATGCTTTCTTGGTCTGGCACATAATAAAAGGGAAATACACAAGTATATACCTATATCTACCTATATCTCTCTATATATATATATGCTTATGCATTTATTTATATGGGCACAATTGTGATATACACATATATTTGACTTTCTAGCTTATTTAATATATGTTTTATTTATTTTAATTTTATTATTTTTTGGCCTTATTTTTTTTGTCTGGTTTGTTTTCCTTTGTTTGTTCAGTGTTTGTTTTTGTTTTTGTTTTTGTGTTTGTGTTTGTTTTTTTTTTTGATTGTTCTTTTTTTTCTGTGTTATCATTTTTAAGAGTGGTCGATTTGTTTTGTTTTTTTTCTGTTTTATTTTTTTGTTCTTGTTTTGTATTTAGTTTAGATTTGGATGCTGCAGTTTTATTAGTTTTTGATAAGTTTTTTTTAACTTTTTTTTTTTTTCCAGTTTCTACATCACGTTGTTGATTTAATCCTAATTTATATTTATTAAGAAGTTGTTTATATTCTTTGATTTGTTGTTTCTTTTCTAATCTACGTTTTTCTTTAGCTTGTAATAGATTTCTTTTCCTTAATAATCTCTTCTCAGTTACAAGTCTTTGAATTTTGGGTTTAATAAATTTAGTTTTACCATTTTTAGTAATAGCTCTACCAATAACATATTTTCTTACATCATCAGTTTTATCTAAATTAAATAATTTTCTTATTTTGCTAGCTCTTTTAGGTCCTAGTTTTTTCCCTACGGCTTTATCAGTTAAACCTGGTATTTCATTTACACCTTTTTTAACTAATGTTAAATTTAATGCTGATAAATCTTGACCAACAATACAGCCTCTTACAGATTTCCTTTTCCTTTCACCCTTTTTCCTGGGTCTATAACATTTCATACCTTTCTTAAATAATAAGCGAACACGATTATTAGTTAACACACCTTGAATCATAGGGAAACCTTGTTTATCATTACCTCCCGTAATCCTAAACACATAACCCGTAAATTCTTCTCCTATTGAATCTCCAGGTACAGCATTTCCTATTCTTTTTTCCATAAAAGGTAATAACTTCTTTTCATCATCCACCTCTATGCTCTTTTGTACATTGTTAAGGGGGTTAGAAATGTTCAGCTTCATTTTGCTCTAATATGGTAACATAAACGTAAATATAATATAAATATTATATATATATATATATATATATATATATATATATATATATATGTATATAATATAATATTATCTACAAAAAAAAAAGAAAAAAAAAAAAAAAAAAAAAAATTATTTTAGCACATAATGATATATATATTTGATGATGCTGGTTAATAAATATATATATTATTATTATTATATAAAATATATAACACCATAAATAGAAATATTTATATATATAAATATATTTATTATATATATATATATATATTTATTTATTTATATTTATATATTTATTTATTTTATTATTATTTTTTTTTCTTACAGTAAGGTATAAGTATTTAGCTTCTTTTTTGTTTCTTTGAATTTATCAAAATATTAAAATGCCAAAAGAAGAAAAAAAAAAAACTTAGAATTAATAAATGTAAATTTTTATTTAATTTTAATTTTTCAAACACGTACTTTTTTTCTTTTTTTTTTTTTTTTTTTTATTATTATTTATTATTTGCATATACAAAAATATGAGAAATAAATATATACATATTTTTATAAATAATTTATAATTTTTTTTTTTTTTTTTTTCCCCTTCTGTTTAAAATAAGGAATATGCTTATTTATATTTATTATATATAATATATAAATATAATAATATTATTACATTTATGATATATATATATATATATATATATATGTAATATATTTAATTTTATAAATGGATCTTATGTTTTTTTTTTTTTTTTATATTTATACCCATATTAAAAAAAAAGATATAAAAATAATTATATATAATATATATAATATATATAATATATTGAATTATTTTATAATATATATATTATTAGTATGTATATTTTATTACGATATAAAAAAATACTTCTGTTTTTACATATTTATATTATATTATATATACTCTTAATATAGTACATACATATTTATATTCATATATTATTTTCTTATTATTTATAAAATTTGAAAGAAAGGAAAAAAAAAAAAAAACACCACGCACTGAAAGTTGGATTATTAAAAAAAAAAAAGAAAATTATAAATGTTTACATATACATATATATTTATGTATATGTTCTTATTTTTTAATTTATAATAATATAAATAAATATCTATATAATTATATATTACTATTATATGATAATATTATTATACAATATATATATATATATATTATATATATTATATATATATTTATTTTTAAAGATAACAAAAAGAAAGGCTTTAAAAAAAAAAAAAAAAAAACACATGTAATAAATAATAATATATATTTATATAAACTTATAAGAAGAAATACATATAAATATATAATATATTAAATTAAATAAGGAGGAACACAGTATTAATTCTTATTTTTTGAAAAATTTAATATTATATAGAAGTTTATATTTTTTTCTTATGAACATATTATTTATTTAATATATAATAATTACACCCCCTCCAACAACATATATATATATATATATATATATAATATATTGATTATATTATATAATTATATATGTTGTATTATAATCTAATTTTATTTAAAAAAATTATTTTTTTGTAAATGGTATTATTAAATTATATTTATATAAATATATGTATATATTTATAATATATTTTATTTTATTTATTTATTTATTTATCAAAAGATAAAGTCAAACATAATGAAAAAAATTATGTATGAGATTATATATAATATATATGTATATATTTTTTTTTTTTTTTTTGTCACTTTATGGGGTTGTAGATATAACAAATAATATTCATTATGTATTATTTCCTTTGTTAACCTTAAAAAAAATATTTAAAAAATAAAATATATAATATCAATATGTTTATATATATATGTATAATTCCTTGAATATTTATTTGTTTAAGAATAAATATTTATAAAAAAAAAATGCAAAGAGATATGATTTTTAATTAGAGTATAGAGAATGATTTTATATAGTAATTGGGTTTTATTATTCCTTAATATTATTATCATTTAAAATAATTTTTATAAAAAGTTAAAGCGATTTTTATATTCATTTTGTTTTATTTAAAATGTAATTTTTTCATCTTGCAACATGTTTCAAAAAAAAAAAAAAAAAAATTAAAAGGAAATATAATTTTTATGAAAATGAAAATATTTATAAATTATCTCCTTTGATGGAATTTAAAATATATATATATATATATATATATATATATATATATATAAATAACCAAATAACAAAAATATATTGATTATTCTTATTATTTTTTAAAAAAAAATTTAAAATACTAGACAAATTTTCTTTGTACTTTATGAATATATTTATGCATTTATAAATAGGGGATAATATTATATATATCTATGTACATTCTTTTTTTTAAAGTCTTTTTATAATATGTTCACCAAAAAAATAAAAAATAAAAAATAAAATAAAATAAAATATATAACTTATTTTGTATGTATTGTCCTATATTTATAAATAAATAAATTCCCAAAAAAAAAAAAAATATATAATAAAATAAAATAAATTGGTAATTAAATTATTAACATATTTTGGACACGTGCACATATATTTGATCATGTTATATAAATGTATATAAATTTTTGTTTTTTCTTTTTTTAATTTCAATATTTAATATTAATTATTATGTAAAAAAAAAAAAAAAAGAAAAAAATAATAATAAAATAATAATATATATGAACATACGATTAATATGATATATATTAATATGTATAAAATTATATAATAATAAAAATAATAAATATTCAAAATAAAAATATATATATAAATATATACATATATATATATATTTATTTATTTATTCATTTTATGCATAACCCAATAAAATGTGTTCCGTAAGGATTTAAAAAAAGAAAGAATCAACTTGTAAAAGGAAAAATAATTACTGAAGCAATAAATATATTTGAGATTAAGATGTGTTAAGAAAAAAAATTGCTTGTTCATATGGAAAATAAAATAATAGTTATACAAACGCTTGATAATAATAATATATGACTATTTTGAAGAAATAGAGTTTAACATTAGCATAAAATTTATAGGCGAATAGGCAATATAAAAAATATATATACATATATATATATGTACATATATATATATATATATATATATATATATATATATATATTTTTGTTTGTGTAATGTATTTCTTTCTTGTGCGCATGGTAGTTGAGGATATATACACACGCACATAAGTTCATACATACATACATATATATATATATATATATATATATATTTATTTATTTATTTATTAATATATTACGCTACAGTCTTATCGTTGATACACTTAAAATGCATTTTCGAAGGTGCATACGAAAATACTGTAGAAATAAAAAAATTGTTAACCCCTTTGAACATGTGCAGAGAACACTAAATGAGAACAATTATTACTATTATGATATTAACCAACTGAGTGATAGCAGAATTAAGAGTTTACCCTATTCGATAAGGGTACTACTAGAATCTGCTGTTCGGAACTGCGACAATTTAAAAGTAAGTGAAAAGAATGTAGAGACTATATTGGGATGGAAGGAGAATTGCAAGAAGAAGAAGGAAGTTCCTTTTATGCCTGCTAGAGTATTATTACAAGATTTAACAGGTGTTCCTTGTATTGTTGATTTAGCTACCATGAGAGATACAGCAGAAAAATTAGGATGTAATGCAGAAAGAATTAATCCTTTAATCCCTGTAGATTTAGTTATTGATCATTCTGTTCAGGTAGATTATAGTAGAAGGGAAGATGCTTTAGAATTAAATGAAAAGAAAGAATTTGAAAGAAATTTAGAGAGATTTAAATTTCTTAAATGGGGTATGAATTCATTTAAAAACATGTTAATACTACCACCTGGTTCTGGTATAGTTCATCAGATTAATTTAGAATATTTAGCTCATTGTGTTTTTAATAAAAATAATTTACTGTATCCAGATAGTGTTGTTGGTACAGATTCACATACGACTATGATAAATGGATTAGGAATATTAGGATGGGGAGTAGGAGGTATAGAAGCTGAAGCAACCATGTTAGGTTTACCAATATCTATGATATTACCAGAAGTTGTAGGTATAAATGTGGTAGGTAAATTATCTAATTATTTATTAAGTACAGATATTGTTTTATATATCACTTCCTTCTTAAGAAAAGAAGTAGGAGTTGTTAATAAATATGTTGAGTTTTTTGGAACAGGTTTAAAAGATTTAAAATTAGCTGATCGTGCTACTATATCAAATATGGCACCTGAGTATGGAGCAACTGTTGGTTTTTTTCCAGTAGATGATATAACCTTAGAATATTTATTACAAACAGGTAGAGATAAAGAAAAAGTTGAACTTATAAGAGAATATTTAATGAAAAATTCGATGTTTAATACTTATAAAGATAATATTGAATATACTGATGTATATACATTAGATTTATCAAAATTAAATTTATCACTTTCTGGACCAAAAAGACCACATGATAATGTATTACTATCAGAATTACATAAAGATTTTACTATGTGTTTAGAATCTCCTATAGGATTCAAAGGATATAACATACCAAAAGAAGAACGTCACAAAAAAATTTCTTTTATCTGTTATAAAGATGGAAAAGAATATGTATTATCACAAGGTAGTGTTGTTCTTTGTGCTATTACGTCATGTACGAATACAAGTAATTCATCATCTATGATAGCAGCTGGATTGTTGGCAAAAAAAGCTGTTGAGGAATTCGGACTTAAAAGTTTACCTTATATTAAGAGTTCGTTATCACCAGGGTCCAAAACGGTTCAAAAATATTTAGAAGCAGGTGGCTTATTAAAATATTTAGAAGAGCTAGGTTTTTATAATGTCGGATATGGATGTATGACATGTATTGGTAATAGTGGGCACCTAGATGAAGAAGTTGAAGAAGTTATAAACAAAAATGATTTAATTGTATCTTCTGTATTATCAGGAAATAGAAATTTTGAAGGAAGAGTTCATCCTTTAATTAAGGCTAACTATTTAGCTTCTCCGGTATTAGTTGTATTATTCAGTATTATTGGAAACGTTAATGTAGACTTGAGTAATTATACTTTTAATTATAAAGGAAAGAAAATTAATGCATTAGATTTAATTCCACGTAAAGAAGAAATTGAAGAATATGAAAACAAATATATCAAACCAGAAATGTATACAGAAATATATAAAAATATTAAATATGTAAATAAATATTGGAATGATATACAAATAAAAAAAAATAAATTATATGAATGGGATCAAAATTCGACATATATACATAAACCACCATATTTTGAGGATATGAAAGTAGAAATAGAAAAAATACAAGATATTAAAGATGCACATGTTTTATTATTTCTAGGAGATAGCATAACAACAGATCATATTTCACCGGCTGGAATGATACATAAAACATCAGAAGCATATAAATTTTTAAAGACAAAAAATATACAAGATCAAGATTTAAATACATATGGAGCAAGAAGAGGAAATGATCAAGTAATGATAAGAGGTACGTTTGCAAATATTAGATTAATAAATAAATTGTGCCCAGATAAAGGACCAAATACAATACATATACCTACAAATCAATTAATGTCTGTTTATCAAGCAGCTATGAAATATAAGCAAGATAATATAGATGTAATAATAATTGCAGGGAAAGAATATGGTTGTGGAAGTTCAAGAGATTGGGCTGCTAAAGGTCCCAACCTTTTAGGTGTTAAAGCTGTTATTGCTGAATCGTATGAAAGAATACATAGAAGTAATTTAATTGGAATGAGTATCTTACCTTTGCAATTTCTAAATAATCAAAACCCCAAATTTTATAATATGGATGGTACTGAAAAATTTACTATCTTATTAAATGATGGAAATATTAAAGCACAACAAACCATTAAAGTTCAGATGAACCAGAAAGGAAAAATTATTATTTTTGATGTTCTTTGTAGAATAGATACAGAAATTGAAGAAAGGTATTTTAGGAACGGCGGAATTCTAAAATATGTCTTAAGATCATTAGTTAGTGAGGCTAGGAAATAATGAATAGAAAAATGAATGGAAAATAAAAAATAAACAAATAAAAAATAAAAAATAAATAAAAAATAAAAAATAAATAAAAAATAAAAAATAAATAAAAAATAAATAAATAAGTAAAATAATATATAATGCATAATAAAAATACATACTTATATATATCAATATCGAGTATGTACATATAAATATGTTAATGAGTTACTATACTATGGATATAATTATTTTTGAATTTATATATATATATATATATATTTTTTTTTTTTTTTTTTTTTTTTTTTTTTTTTTTGCGTCTTTTCGTTATATAAATATATATATATATATATATATATACATGTTGCTTTTCAAGGGGTTATGCCTCAATATATTTTTATGTAATAATTATGAATTACTACAATAATGTTATTTTTATTATGTATTTTTTTTGTATGTTAACAACACATTTGTAAATGTAAAATAAATATATAATATATTTATAAATATATGTTTTTGTTGTTTTTCCTTATAAATTTGATATATTTCATTTAAATTAAAAAATATATATTTTTTATATGTTATTATAATATAGAATCATTTATTAAAAATATATATATATATATATATATATATATATATATATATATATATATATTATATTATATTAATGTGCAAGTCGGATTTTTTTTTATATATTAGATTATATAAATATTTATAATCTGTTATATCCTTTTCCTTGTAATTGATATGTTTAATAAAATAGCCGCACGTATACAAAAAGAAATTCTTTTTAATACTCTTGTCATTATATATATAATAATCACTTGCAATATTTTTTATTATTTTATTCGTACTATTAAAGAAGAATGGGAAGACATATTTATAATTAAAAATATCTTTATTTTTTAAAATAAAAGGACTAAGGAAATGTTCATTATGATATTCATAATTATAATAAAGAAAGAAATGTTTAGGTCCATCTATTTCAATAATATGATTATTAAAATATATATCACAAAAAAATGTTAGTATATTTTTTTCATTATATATATTATTATTATTATTATTATTATTATCATTATAAATATTTTTTATATTACTACTTATATAATAGTGTGTGAGACTAGTTTTTATTTTATTATTTTTATTATTTCTTATATTACTAAATATCTTATGCTGGTCTATATATTTTGTTTTATATTTGTCTGAATAATATTCCTGCAGTTTATTATTTTGTACTATTTTATTTTTGAATAAATTATATATGGAACTTAAAAAATTAGAAATGTGATGATAATTATGGTTATTATGATTATTATGATTATTATTATTATTATTATGATTATTATTATGATTATTATTATTATTATTATCATCATCAATTTTTTGTTCTTTTCTTTTAAATTTTTTGTACATAAAAATGTTCAAATATTTATCATTACACAATGGTTTAAAATATATGTCATGTAGTTTTTCTTTTATATAATCATACTTGTTTCCATTTTGATTATTTAAAAAAATATATTTTTTATATATATTACATGTACGATAATTTTTTATCATTAACATATTTAATTTTATTTCACATTTGTTGTTGAGAAAATTTTTCATTCTTACTTTTGGAGATATATATAACTTTTGTAAATATGAAAAAAGAATAGGCATACATGTTTGTACATATATTGTTAGAAGTATAATGTTCGATAAATAATTTTCTGAAAAGTTTATGGAAGATTTTTCAAATATTGTGTTTGTATATTTTCGATGTTTATATAAAGATGGAAATTTATTACAAGTATACATATAATTAATTTTAGATATATTTATCTTATTATTAATATTTTTATGATTAACCCATGAGTTTTTTTTATATATATATTTAAAAAAATTTAAAATTAAATATTCAAAATAGGTTAATTGTAATAAGTGTAAGTTTGTTATTTTTTTCATTTTTTTTTTATTTTTGTTATGTTTATTTTGAATTATATATACTTTATTAAATAATATATCATGTATTAATTCATTGTCTAAATATTCCTTTTCATATATGTTAATATAAAAATTATGTAACTGAAATATTGTGGACATATTTTTTATTGTATTTATATTGTCATATTTTTTTATTCTTGATATTAGAAGTGAATCAATAAATTTATTAATTCCATATATAAGTATCTGATTATTATAATCATTATATATTTTATTATTATTCAAAAGAAATAAATTAAATTTTATCAACAATATATGATATATATATGTATAATGGAAATTATATTTTTGCAATAAATAGAATATTAAAGAACAATAATATATAGATTTATTAAATATATATGAATTATAATATAAATAACATATATAATATAAACTTTTTTTTATATTTATTATATTTAAATATTTTATACTATTAAGATATTTTTTTAATACATTTATATTTAAATATTTACAAGAATATTTTCTTCTTAAATTTATATATCTTATATATTGATCATTAACACTTTTATTTATTAAATTATCCATTAAGATATATTTACATTCATCTATATTTTTAATTATTAAATTATCTAAAGATTTCATTCTCTTTCTTTTTTTTTCTACATTATTTTCTTTTTTCATTATATGTTTATATGTTTGTGTTACAATACCACAACTAATATATATAAATAATAAACAAATTTTATTATTATATGTAATATGTGGATCTTTATATTTATCATTATATATAGTATTCTCTTTCTCTTTACACATGTAATTATTACAACTAATATTTTTATCATTATTATAAACACTTTTGTTGTCATGCAATATTTCTTTATCATTTATATGATTATTGTAATTATTACTTATTCTTTCTTTTTCCTCCAAATTTTTATAATTCTCATAATTTATTGTTATGTTTATATTTGAATATATTTCAGACATTATATTTAATTCATTTATATTTAGCATATTACCATTTTTAGATAAATAATATAAGTAAAAATCTAAAGTAAATAAAAAAAAATCCGTATGCATAGAATATACATTCTTATTATTCATAATATAATTATATGATACATCATTTCTTATATTATTATTATTATTATTTAATCTTTCCTGGTATTCTAAAATATGTTTAAAAAATATATTGTTTAAATGTATTGATGAATTCAACAAGTACGTGTTCCTATCATGGTATTCTCTTATATTCTTTGAATATAACAAAGTCAATAATTTAATTATTTTTTCATTTCCATTCTTTTTATCTACGTATTGAAAATATTTATATAAAATTAAATTGGGATCCCTAAAACTCGAAGAATTTAAAATATTATTATGTTTATAATATTCTTCTTTGTTTATATTTAATAAGGATATTAATTTTATATATACATCGATATTTATCTTTGAGTTGTTGTATAAATAAAACTTAATTAAAAATGGATTAAAAATCAGCAAGTTATTATCATTATTATTATGGTAATAATGTTGGGTGTGGTAATAACATTTGGTGTTATAATAATGATTATTATGATTATAATGAATACTATTATGTTTGTTATGATTATAATGAATACTAT
This sequence comes from Plasmodium billcollinsi, assembly GCA_900257145.2. NCBI lineage: Eukaryota > Apicomplexa > Aconoidasida > Haemosporida > Plasmodiidae > Plasmodium > Plasmodium billcollinsi. The sequence continues at coordinate 1,656,574 of LT990242.2, forward strand.
TATGTTTGTTATGATTATAATGAATACTATTATGTTTGTTATGATTATAATGAATACTATTATGTTTGTTATGATTATAATGAATACTATTATGTTTGTTATGATTATAATGAATACTATTATGTTTGTTATGATTATAATGAATACTATTATGTTTGTTATGATTATAATGAATACTATTATATTTGTTATGATTATTATGATTATTAGTTAGCCTTCCCAATTTCCTATATGAAAGTCTAAACGACTTCATTCTCAAAGAAGAAAAAATTATATTTTTCTTTTTTATTTCATGAGTGATATTTTATTTCTTTTTTTTTTCTTTTTTTTTTTTTTTTCTCTCATTATTTACGAATCCAATATACAAAGGAATGAACTATAATAATGATCTTAAATATTTTTACCTTTCCTTTTTTCATTTAATATTTATACATATATAACACTTACATTTAAAAAGAAATTAATTATCCTAACTAATTTGTCAAAAAAAAAAAAAAAAAAAAAAAAAAAAAAATATATACATATATATATATATATATATAATAAATTGATATATTAAAATATATATGTGTATAATTATCACATATATATATATATATATATATATAATTATTTATTTATTTATTTATTTTTTTATTTATTTTATATGAAAACCTATGTTGGTTCATTATAATGGTGAAAAATATAACAGAATCATTTTATATTAATAACATATATAAATTAAAAGATATGTCCATAAAAAATTTATACATAAAGTTATAATTTAATATATATATATATATATATATATATATATATATATATATATATATATACATATATATGTGTATCATGTGATGTTCCCTCATTTTGTATAAAACGAATTTAAGTGAGTGTCAAAACAATGCTGAAGCTGAAACATTTAATGAAAACAGTTTCAAGAAAAAATTTTGGTTTCTCCATTCGTAATTTTAGTTTATGTAAAAAAATATATTATAATGGACCAAAAGATACTTACATAAATTCAGGATTTGAATTAAAAAATGAAGACACAGAAAAATTAATTGACCTAGTTAAAGAAAGTTTAAAATTAAAGTTACTTTCTTGTTCATATTGTTCAGAAGAAATAGCGAAACATTATTTGGAGCTAGCTATTTTGGAACATAAGAATTTATTATTAAATGAATCAAAAGATCATTATATAAAAAGTTATGAAATATATAAAAAGATTCATGGTGATATAAGTATAATGTGTGCAAATATTGAAACATATATAGGGGTAGTATACAAAGATTTGGGAGATTTAAAAAAATCAGAAGATTTTTTACAGTTATCATTATCTAATAAAAAAATGGTAGTTAAGGATAAAAAATATTTATTAATTGATACATTGAATAATCTAGGTTTATTATATCAGTATAAAAAAGAATATAATACTTCTATAGAATATTTAGAAGAATGTATAAGAATATTAATGTCTTCAGAAATAGAACTAAATAAAAATGAACAAATAACATTATGTTATTATAATTTGTCTTTTTCATATATTGGTTTGAATGATATAAATTCTTCTATTACTTGTTTAATTCGCTCATATAATACTGCAAACGAGACCTTTGGTCCAGATCATAATTTAACACTAAGAATTAAGGATTCGTATGAACGTTTAAAAAAGCAAACATCCTTAAAGGAATAAAAAGAAATTAACAAAGAAGAAAAAAAAAAAAAAAAAAAAGAACTACACCTGTATAATATATAAATTTATTCATTTTATTATTTCTCTATTTTATTTTATTTTTTGGTTTTTTTTCAACTCTTTAATGTTAAATATATATACATATATATATAAATTCTTTTGTTTCGTATTTATTATTTTTCTTATAATTCTTAAATTAAATATCAAGAAAAATAAAAAACTCAGGATTTTGTAAATATTACAAAAAAGTTTATCTTTGTGATTAAATTATATATAAAGAAAAAATCATTCACATATATAAAACATATATATAACACATGAGTGGAATATAAAAAAAAAAAAAAAAAATTAAATAAGATAAGATAAGATAGAATTAACAAAATTATATCTTCAAAGGAATATAAAAAAAAGAAAAAAAAAATTTACATATATATTATAAAATAATAACCATATATGTTATATGTACCTATATACATATTCATATATATATAGATTTATATAATTTTTATAAAAAAAAAAAAAATTTAATAATATTTAAAAAAACAAAATTAAAAACAATGCATTTTTCTAATATTTAGAATTGCAAAAAATAAATATATACATATACAAATTGAATTTTATTTTATTTTATTTTATTTTATTTGTTAATTTTGAATCCAACACGGGCATAATATAGTAATAATGAAATGAATAAAAGTCTTCCTTTACGTCTTAATACAATTCTGCTTTAATGCTATCATAATATATATATTTATATATATTATACCATAATATTATTGTAATAATAACTTGATGGATATTATTATTATTATTATAATTATTTTTTTCCTTTGCTTTATAACAATTATTCAAATTATAATTACAGAATTGATAATAGTGATAATACAAACTATGTCAACTGTTTTGTGTTATTGGTATATCCAACATTTCCTACTTTATAATATATATATGTGTGTGTACGTGTATGTGTAAAATGCATAGCTTGCTACATATTATGTTAGAATATAAATATTATTTCTTCAAATCATTAGCATTCTTCAGAGGATTCAGTATTATCCTTATTAGCATCCATATATAAGGTCTCCCTTATATTTCTATTAATTGTAAAACCACAAATTTGTGGGGTATAATAAACTTTCTTTTTATCTGAAGCGATATTAAAAGAAAGAGCAAAGAAAGAAGCAAAGCTTGTACCGAAGTAACAACCATCTAATTGATTTAATAAAGAATTTTTACCGGGGTAATATGTTTCACAACATCTAGGACAATATAATAATGGACATAAAAATTTGGGTATTTCAGATATTGCTGTAGGTAATAATTTTGCATTTTCACAATAAATACTTGGACAAGTTCCATAGATTCCAGATTTATATTTTTCTCTCATTAATGCTAAACCTTTTGAAGTTAATATGAAACGACTATGTATCAATCCATATAAACATGCAGCATTTTGCTCATGCATATCTTTATTTTTATACATTTCTTCTGAATCACGATTTATTTCGTCATCATCATCATCATAATCATCATCATCGTCATCATCGTCATCATCATCTTCATCAAGAATAATTTTTAATAGCTTCTTAAAGTGAGGAACTTTCGTTTGAAGTCCTATCAAATTGAATTCATCTCTTATGAAATCTTCGTCCACTTCAACCAGAAAAAGATTCTGTTTCAATTGACAAAACCATTCAATCCACGACACCTAAATAAATAAATAAATATAAATAAATAAATATATATATATATATATATATTCACATTTTGTGTGTTTGTATCTTATTTTATATATTACTGTTGCTTCATTAAAATCGTCTTCATCATATTCATCATCATAATCATCATCGTCATCATCATCATCATCATCGTCATCATCATCGTCATCATCGTCTTCATCTTCTTCTTCCTCCTCCTCTTCTTCTTCCTCTTCTTCTTCTTCCTCCTCTTCTTCTTCCTCCTCTTCTTCCTCCTCCTCTTCATTTACATCATTATCTCTTTGTTGATCTAATAAAAATTTATCGTTATGTACATCATTATCTTCATTGTCAATATTATATAATTCTTGGACATTATGGTTTTCATGATTATCCTTATCAGCTTCTTCCTCATCATCTTCTATTATTTCATCTTCTATTATTTCATCATCTATTTCTTCATTTATTTTATCATTAATAACCGTAAGGTCATAAAAATCCGCTTCTGTTAATTCAACTTCTCCTTCGTTGCTTTCATCTTGGATTATGTCATTTGCACTTTCATCATTTGAAACAAACTCCATACTATTTCTTATATATGTTAAATATTCCTATGCCTTTTGATTCCTTTTAAAAAATTAATTAAATATAAATATATATATATATATATATTAAATATCTTTGTTGGTATATGTATATTTATATATGATTGTATTCTTCCTTTTATATTATATCTTCATATAATCATGAGAACATATATATATATATATATATATATATATATAT
>LT990242.2:1663231-1773231 GCA_900257145.2 Plasmodium billcollinsi
TAAATTTTTTTACAAAATAGAGTTGTCCATTCTTTTTTTTATCTTCTTAAATAAAATAATGTATTTGTCATAATTATTTTCTTAGTAACACAAAAATCTTATAACAACCAATGGCAAACAGCAATATCAAAAGAACCAAATATATAATATTTATCATATAATATATATATATATATATATATATATATATGTATATAAAGTATATTATATTATATTATTTTCTTTTATTTTTTTATTTTATTTTTAATCATGTTTTATACTTATGTTACATTATTGTGGTCTCTATAAATGAATATATATCTTTTTATTTTAAAAGACAAAGTCTACAAAATATTTCAGAAAAATTGTATGAACTCTTAATATGTTGTTTTTTATTTGCCATATTTATTATTTACAAAATTATATTTCCTCTTAATTTTACATGCTTAAATTAAAACCAACTCCAAATTTTACATGAACCAAAAAAAAGCTCAGTGGCATTTTTTAATATTAAAGAAAATGTATAAGAACATATTATATACATGCATAATTAGATATATTGGCTAGTTCAGGGGAAGGAATGAACCAAAATTAAGTTCATAAATTTTAAACATTCAAAGAATATAAAAAAAAAAAAAAAGGAAATAAAAATTTTATTAAATTTTTCTTATAGACTTTAATAAGATGCATAAATAAAATTTTATGGAACAATCAATTGTACATTCCAAAGGTAATTTTGCATACCTTTTTAAATTTTTTCTTAAAACATGCACAATTAAGAAGGCCAAAAAACACAAAATTTAACCAAAAAAAATTATACATATGTATAGTATATTTATTGCCTATTCTTTTTATGTTAAACATTTTTTTATGAAATTGCTCTTTTTCCCGAGAAGATTAAAAAAAATAAGGAAATTATAAAACTTTTTTTTTTAAAGGGATATTTTTCAAAAACTTTTTTGAAATAAAAAATAAAATAAAATAAAATAAAATTGTATAATATACAATTCCTTCTAAGATTTAATATTTTAGCACATGGGTTCAATTTTGTTATTTTATTTCTTCTCTTTTTTAAATAGAATCTTTAAAAAAATAACATATTTATATTCATATGCGTGTTTGTTTAATTAAAGGCGTTATTTAATTTTCGTAAAATATATACAAAGCAAGTTGATATTTTTGTTACACATATATTAAATATTAGAAATTAAAATTTTCCCTTGTGTTTCCTTTTATATAACGATAAAATTTAAATATACATTATAAACTTTTTTATAATAATTAATATTATGCTACCATAATTATTATAAAATATATTTACTTGACTTTTTATAATACCCTTTTTTTATTACATTGAAGGGTACTTTTCTTCAACATATACGAAAAAAAAACGTTATATAGAATATATAAAATATTTCTTTCTTTTTTTTTTTTTTTTTAATATTACTATATATATATATATATATATGCATTTTTTTTTTTTTTTTTTTTTTCCTTTTTATATGGAGTGAAGTTTATTTTTTAAAATTAAAAAAAAAAAAAAAAAAAAAATTTAAATATTTAATATATATATGTGTATTGATATTAATTATAGCTATCATATTTTTTTTTTTTTTTTTTTTTTTTTGAGAACAAAATTATGAGGGTCACTTTTATTTTATTTTAGTACGCAACATTCTCTATATTTTTAAGATCACCAAAAAAAAAACATTTCATGATCTTATAATTAATAATTACATATAAACATTAATCTTATTTTATATTATAAATTATTTTATATTTAAAATTTATATAAAATTAAATTATATATATTTATTTTTGTTTTATTATTTTTTTGTTACATAATATATATATATAATATATATTATATATATAATATTATATATTTATATTATATAGCTTTATTATTTTTTTTTTTTCATTTTGCACACTTCTAATTTAGTTAAAAAAAAAATATATATATATATATATATATAGTTCATATATACACATAATATATTTATATATTTCATGATGCATATTACGTATAAGTATATTTATATTTTTTTTAGGAAAAAAAAAGGCTTCTTAAAAAATATATTATCACATTAAAAAAAATATATTATATATATATATATATTAAATGTAAATATATATATATATATATATATTGATAATTATATTTACTGTTCAAATATTTATAATAATAGTTCTACATTTTACATATATATATATATACATATATATATATTTTTTTACCTGACTTTTAGCTTTTTTTTTTTTTTTTTTTTTTTTTTTTTTTTGTTAACATTTTTCTGAACAATTCATTTTGGCTTTTATTTTTTTGTGTGATAATAAAAATGTTGTTTTAAAACGTCGTTTTTATTTTCTAAAGCCTATATGATTATTATATAATAATATATATATATATATAATATTATATAACATATCTGTATGTATAAATCATTTATTTATTTTTTTTTTTTGTGAACCATACGGGTTGTTGTTTTGTTTTTTTATTTAATTCTTCTTTTCATTTCATAAAAAAAATTTTCTATTGTTAAAATTTATTTATTTATTTTTTTTTTTGTTAGTACTCAGATTTGTACTTTTTTATGTATTAGTAATTTTTATCATACATATATTCATACATTTATATATATATTTTTCATTTATACGATATATATTTAATCATTTCATATTTTAAAAAAGAAAAAAAAAAAAAATGGCTGTTACAAATGAAGAAATAAAAACGGCAAGTAAGATTGTTAGAAGAGTTTCAAATGTAGAAGCATTTGATAAAAGTGGTTCCGTTTTTAAGGTAATAGAATTGTATATCCATATATACATACATATTTCTTTTTTTGTATATGTAGTTTTATTTTTTGCATCTCCTATTTAATCGTTTACATATTTTCCCAATGTGTATTAAAAAAAAAAAAAAAATTTTCTTTTTTTTTTTCTCATTTTATAGGGGTATCAAATATGGACTGATATATCCCCAACAATAGAAAATGATCCAAATATTATGTTTGTAAAATGTGTTGTACAACAAGGATCAAAAAAAGAAAAATTAACCGTTGTACAAATTGATCCACCCGGAACAGGAACTGTAAATGATAAAAGAATAAAAAAAAATAAAATATAATAGAATAATCATTTACACATGTTGAAAAAAAAAAAAAAATTTTTTTTTATGGAATAAAACATATTCAGATATTTATATATTTTATGTCATTTGAAAGATTATATTACATATACATGTATATAATCCTTATTATATTATATTATATTATATTATATTATAATTTTAATTTAATTTATTTACAGCCATACGATATTGATCCAACTCACGCATGGAACTGCAACTCTCAAGTAGACCCGATGTCTTTTGGTGATATTGGTCTTTTAAATCACACCAACGTCCCATGTGTTCTTGACTTTTTAAAGCACAGATATTTAAAAAATCAAATATACACCACTGCCGTTCCCCTTATTGTTGCAATAAACCCATACAAGGATTTAGGAAACACAACTAATGAATGGATTCGTAGATATCGTGATACATCTGATCATACTAAGTTGCCACCACACGTGTTCACATGTGCCCGGGAAGCTTTGTCTAATCTTCATGGTGTAAACAAGAGCCAAACTATTATCGTATCTGGTGAATCTGGTGCAGGAAAAACCGAAGCAACAAAACAAATCATGAGATATTTTGCTTCTTCTAAGAGTGGAAATATGGATTTACGTATACAAACAGCAATAATGGCTGCAAATCCAGTTCTTGAAGCTTTTGGTAATGCGAAAACTATAAGAAATAACAATTCATCTCGTTTTGGTCGTTTCATGCAGTTGGTTATATCCCATGAAGGAGGTATAAGATTCGGTTCCGTTGTTGCTTTTCTGTTGGAAAAATCTAGAATTATTACACAAGATGATAATGAAAGGTCATATCATATATTTTATCAATTTCTTAAGGGTGCAAATAGTACGATGAGATCTAAATTTGGTTTAAAAGGAGTTAATGAATACAAATTATTGAACCCAAATTCAACAGACGTAAGTGGAGTAGATGATGTAAAAGATTTTGAAGAGGTAGTTGAATCCTTGAAAAATATGGAATTAAGTGAATCAGATATTGAAGTAATATTTTCGATAGTAGCAGGTATATTAACATTAGGAAATGTAAGGTTAATTGAGAAGCAAGAAGCTGGATTAAGTGATGCTGCTGCTATTATGGATGAGGATATGGGGGTGTTTAATAAAGCTTGTGAATTGATGTATTTAGACCCTGAATTAATAAAAAGAGAAATACTAATTAAGGTAACTGTTGCTGGAGGAACAAAAATTGAAGGTAGATGGAATAAAAGTGATGCAGAAGTATTGAAATCTTCCTTATGTAAAGCTATGTATGAGAAATTATTTTTATGGATAATAAGACATTTGAATTCAAGAATTGAACCAGAAGGAGGATTTAAAACATTTATGGGTATGTTAGATATTTTTGGTTTTGAAGTATTTAAAAATAATTCTTTAGAACAATTATTTATTAACATTACTAATGAAATGCTTCAGAAAAATTTTGTAGATATTGTTTTTGAAAGAGAATCAAAATTATATAAAGACGAAGGAATATCAACAGCTGAATTAAAGTACACCAGTAATAAGGAAGTAATAAATGTACTTTGTGAGAGGGGAAAATCTGTACTTTCATACTTAGAGGATCAATGTTTAGCTCCTGGAGGAACCGATGAAAAGTTTGTAAGTTCCTGTGCTACAAATTTAAAGGAGAATAATAAGTTTGCCCCAGCGAAAGTAGCATCGAATAAAAATTTTATAATACAACATACTATAGGACCTATTCAATATTGTGCTGAAAGCTTTTTGCTTAAAAACAAGGATGTCTTAAGAGGTGATTTAGTTGAAGTAATTAAGGATTCCTCAAATCCAATAGTAAAACAGTTATTTGAAGGTCAAGTAATTGAGAAGGGTAAAATAGCTAAAGGCTCATTAATAGGTTCTCAATTTTTAAATCAGTTGACATCTTTAATGAATTTGATAAATAGTACTGAGCCACATTTTATACGTTGTATTAAACCAAATGAAAATAAAAAACCATTAGAATGGTGTGAACCTAAAATATTAATTCAGCTTCATGCCTTATCTATTTTAGAAGCATTAGTATTAAGACAATTAGGATATTCTTATAGAAGAACCTTCGAAGAATTCTTATATCAATATAAATTTGTTGATATTGCTGCTGCTGAAGATTCATCAGTTGAAAACAAAAATAAATGTGTTAATATATTAAAGTTGTCTGGACTTTCTGAATCCATGTATAAGATAGGGAAAACCATGGTCTTTTTGAAACAAGAAGGTGCAAAAATTTTGACAAAAATACAAAGAGAGAAACTTGTTGAATGGGAAAATTGTGTGAGTGTAATTGAAGCTGCTATACTTAAACATAAATACAAACAAAAGGTTAACAAAAATATACCTTCTCTTTTGAGAGTACAAGCTCATATAAGAAAAAAAATGGTAGCTCAATAAACATAAACAATTTTTGAAAAAATATATATTCATACATGCAACAGATAAGTATACAAATAAATATGGTATATAAGTACGTAATAATATTGATCAAATAAGTGTTATTTAAAAAAAAAAAAAAAAAAAAAAAAAAAACATAAATAACATGATACTTTATATATGGTGACGTTTATATATCAATAAAAAAACATTATGGTTGCTACCATTACGAGAAACATTAAATTAAAAAATAGATACATATATATATATATATATATATATATGTGCGTATTTATTAAAATTAATTATTCACTTTTTATATGTTTTTATGTATATTTGTAATTTTTTCTGTGGATTTTATTATTAACATTTTTTTTCTTTTACTTTTTTCTTATTTTTTTCGGTGGATTATTTTATTATATTATTTTTATATATTTATTTATTTATTTATTTTATTTATTTTTGAATCTAAAGAATGCCCTTATATACTTGTATATATATATATATATATATATATATATATATAATCAATGAGAATTATAAGCCTCTTAAAATTATTAATATATGCATAAAATTATATATTAATATTACATATATGTTTTATTACATATAATAATTATTATTATAGTTATATTTTTGTTCATCTTGAATATAATAATAAAATGCATATATAATAAACTTTGAAGTTTTTTTTTTTTTTTTTTTTTTTTTTTATTTCTGTGTGAAAGGCAATTTTGTAAATAATTAAAAACATTAAAAAAAAAAAAAAAAAATTGTGTTATTATTAAAAGAAATATGGATGTATAATTAAACAATGTGTTCAAAGTATGAATATATAAATTAAAAAAAAAAAAAAAAAAAAAAAATATAAATATCTATGTATATATAAAGGTGAAATGGTAATACAAAAAAAAAAAGAAAAAATTATATATAGATGTTTTACATATAATACAAATGATAAATAAAATATATGCGTCTTTTCCTTTTTGTTCGTTAGCGAGCTTCATATTGCATAACTGTAAAAAATAAAATAAATAAATTGATGGATAAATAAATAAATATATATATATATTATGCATAACATCAGCATGAATATGGTTAATTTGTCTTTATAACATTTAAAATAGTATTACCTCTTCTACTTCTCTTCTTGAAGAAAATTTTGGATCCACAATTTTTACAACGAAGTGATGCGTTGGGTGGTATTATAGTGTCAATACCACATTCTAAAATAAAATTAACATATAACATATATATTTATGTATATAATATATACATATATATATATATATGTATGTTTCATTTGTTACCTCCGCATATATATACAACAGGTTCTGTAGATATATCTTCATCTTGTTCTCTTATATACATTTTTAATTAACTTTTCATAAATAAATAAATAAAAATATACTTTTTTAAAAATAAAATAGTTTAAAAAAGAGGCAATGCCAAATATTCTTATACTGAATATAAAAGCACTTGATAAAAAAAATTAACAGCCCCTTTTTCTTATATTATAAGACGTGCCTTTATTTATTCATGGATAATATATTAATATAATATAATATAATATAAACAAACGTACTCTTAAAAATAATATTGTTAAAAAATAATAATATATATAGTTTTATTTTATCTTTTTTTTTTTTTTAAAAAAAAGAAAAAACGAAAAATTCAAGCAAAATAACGTAAGATTTTCATATTAGATTAATTTTTTATAATTATAGAAATACTATTTAAGAAAAAAAAAAAAAAAAAAAAAAATACATAAATATTTAAAAAAATATATATAATATTATATTTTTAATATAACATATAATGAAGGATCTATGAATATTTTTTTTCCTTTATTAATATGAAAATAAATAAAAAAAATATATATATATATATATATATATATAATTATAATATATATTGTATATATTATTATATTATTATATTCTGAACAATAATATATTATATATATATATATATATATATATATATAATTATAATATATATTGTATATATTATTATATTATTATATTCTGAACAATAATATATTATATATATATATATATATATATATATATATATAAATGAAGAAATTTTTGAATTAGTACAAAATATAAGTTAAGTGATATTTTATATATTATATTATATTCATATATATAATAAATGTATTAATGGTTTATATATATTTATATACGTATACAGTGCAGTATATTAAGATGACCCTTATATATATGATACTAAAATATATAGAAGAGTAAACTCAAATTAAATGTTGTTTAATTATATATTTACTATAAGCTTGAATTATTTTATATTGTTGCTATTTATTTTTTATTATCATAAAAAATAAACCCAAGGGTGGGGGAAAAAAAAAAATAAATAATAAATAAAAAAAAATATATATATTAATTTCCTTTTAAAATATAATAATACATATATATTGTTTTGTTTTGTTTTTAATTTTCAAGATGTATAAATAATAATAAAAAAAAATATATATATTAATTTCCTTTTAAAATATAATAATACATATATATTGTTTTGTTTTGTTTTTAATTTTCAAGATGTATAAATAATAATAAAAAAAAATAAAAAAAACATTATTTGCACATTTTGTATATATATATATATATATATATATATATATATTTGGATAGGAAAGAAACACCAAAAAGTGAATAAACAAAAAAATATATATAAAAATTTAAATAATAAAATATTAATATATAAAAAAAAAAAAGAAAAAAAAGAAAATATTATACATATATATATAAATATATAGGTATATTTCTTCATATTTATAATATAACCTATATATAATAAAAATTTAAAATTATTAAGATATATGACAATATGTAATAATATATATATATATATATATTTATATATACATAATATTATGTGTAATTATTTGTCCCCAATTGTTTATGATATAATAAATATATGTGTAGCAGAATTAATTATTTTATAATTTGAAATTATAAATGTTTATTGTTATTATTTAAAATTAAAATTTATGTGTATTTTTAATTAAATGTTTTCCTTTTATATTTTTTAATTTATATGTTTATCCCATTTAATAATTAATATATATATATATATATATATGTATATATTTATTTATAATAATTTGTTATAAATTAGTTATATGTTGTAAAATGTGGCATTAAAAATTAATTTTATGTAGAGTGTATTATTTCTTTATAATATACATATATTTATATATATATATATTCAATAAAATATAAAGATAGTTATACATTTCTATTGTACATATCCCATTTGAGCACCTAATTTATTTTTCATTAATAAATAATAAATTATCCAAAATGGTTGAAAAATCGTCAGATTATGATCTCGCAGAAAAGATGGAAGACATGAAAAAGATTGTTATAGAAGAAGTGAGAAGAAATTTGATATACAAGAAACCTATAGGACCTATTATGAGCTCAAAAGATATTTTAACATTAAGCCAAGAACAAGAATCAAAATTTAATGAAGAAGTACATGAATTAGGGTTACATGTAAATAGTATACATCACAATTCAACTCCAGCATTTTTATATGAGATGGCATTGAAATATGAAAGTAATTCTTTTATTACTAGTACTGGTGCTCTGTGTTGTATATCTGGAGAAAAAACTGGTAGATCGCCATCTGATAAAAGAATTGTAGAAGAAAAAAGTTCAGTAGATGATATATGGTGGGGTAATGTAAATATACCTATTAAAGAAAAATCATATGAAATTAATAAAAGTAGAGCTATAGATTATTTAAATTTACAACCAAATTTATATGTAATTGATGCATATGCAGGTTGGGATGAACGTTTTCGAATTAAAATTCGTGTTATTACATCTAGAGCTTATCATGCTTTATATATGTTAAACATGCTTATTCCTCCAAAAAATGCTGAAGAAATACAAAACTTTGTACCTGATTTTATTATATATAATGCAGGAGAATTCCCATCTAATAGATTAACAGATGGTATGTCAAGTAAAACATCAGTTATATTAAATTTTGGATCTATGAATATGGTTATTCTAGGAACACAATATGCTGGAGAAATGAAAAAGGGTATACTAACATTATTTATGTACAAAATGCCAAAAGAAGGGAAATTACCATTACATTCTTCATGTAATATAGGAAAAAAAAATGATGTAACCTTATTTTTTGGTTTATCTGGTACAGGAAAAACAACCTTGTCAGCTGATGCTAACAGATATCTTATTGGTGATGACGAACATGTATGGACAGATGATGGAATATTTAATATAGAAGGAGGTTGCTATGCTAAATGTAAAGGATTATCTAAAATACAAGAACCTGAAATTTATAAAGCTATTAAATTTGGAGCTATATTAGAAAATGTAGTTATGGACCCAGTTACAAGAGAAGTAGATTATAATAATTGTAGTATTACAGAAAATACAAGATGTGCATATCCACTTTCTTATATAGAAAATGCTAAAATTCCAGCATATATACATACACATCCACAAAATATCATATTATTAACATGTGATGCTTTTGGTGTTATACCACCATTATGTAAATTAGATGTGTATCAAATGATGTATCATTTTGTTAGTGGATATACAAGTAAAATGGCAGGAACTGAAGATAATATTCTGAAACCTACAGCTACTTTTTCTTCATGTTATGCAGCACCATTCTTAGCTTTACATCCAATGATATATGCACAAATGCTTGCAGATAAATATCAAAAACATAAACCAAATGTATGGCTTCTAAATACTGGATGGATTTATGGATCCTATGGTTCAGATAATGGAATTAGAATACCACTCAAATATACCCGTCTTCTAGTAGACTATATACATGAAAATAAATTAAACAATATTCAATATAAAAAAACACCTATGTTTAATTTTAATATACCAGAACATTTAGAAGGTATACCAGATGAGGTATTAGATCCATTAATTGGATGGAAAGACAAAGAAGATTATCTAACAAATCTTCAAATCTTGGCGAAGGAATTTATTAATAATTTTTCGTTGTACTTAGATAAGGCAGGTCCTGAAATTTTATCTGGAGGACCCAACTTATAAAATATATATATATATATATATATATATATATATATATTTTTATGTATATATATTATTTCTTTTCAACATTTATATTTTTCTTAAGTGTCTTTATTAAAAAAAATCCCCTTTGTAATTAAAAATATAATTTGGTCGTTTCCTGTAGAAACGTGTATTAAATATATATATTATATATATAATATATAATATTTATAGATTGTACTAATGTTCAATAATTAAAATCATTTTAATTCATTACTTCTTAAGAATTCATTCTCTCTCTCTCTCTCTCTCCTTCTCTTTTTTTTTTTTTTTTTTTTCTCATTTTTAAAAATAGTATTTTATTTTTAATTAAAAATTTTTTTTTTTTTTTTTTTATGAATTCATTGTTCTTATTAGTGTCATTATCATCCATTTTAGTCATATTTAATAAAAATGTTTATTAACAAAATAATTAATTAAACAAATAACAAATTAAAGAATTTATCTATTGAGTAAATGAAAATTAGTACACATTATTTGTACATTTAAGATATATTATAACAAAAAAAGATATAATGATACTATTTTGTTATTATGATGTTAACTTTTACATTTTAAAATATACCATTTTTATTATTATTATTATTATTATTATTATTATTATTTTTTTTCTTTTCCTTATACTAAAAAAAAAAAAAGAGAAAAAAAATGAAAATATCTGATAATTATACATTTAATAGTACATATGGTATTACATTTTTTAAAAAAAAAATGAAAATATCTGATAATTATATATTTAATACTACATATGGTATTACATTTTTTAAAAAAAGAGAAATAAATTATATGTCTATATATGTGTGGGCATATATTATCATATATGATTTTATTTAATTCTATAACTTTTGTGTAAAGTTCAAATTTTAGTAAATACAAAAAAAAAAAGAAAAAGAAATAAAAATAAAGGAAAGAGAAAAATTAATTAGTATACAAAAAAAAAAAAAATAAAAATATAACACATATATAAACAAAAACAATAAATATAAAATATATAGATATAATATATTTTTTTTATAATTTTTCTGTTTTTTTTTTCAAATTGTTTAGACGATGGAAAGCCTTTAATTGTATCCACCTTTCCCTGTATTCAATAGCTAGCTTTCTTGCTTGTAAAAATCCAAATGTTTTTACAGAAAACTTTTTATCATGTCTTTTTTTATTAAATGAGCAATTAACAACCCATGCAGTTGCATAAGAATCATAATGAACACCAACAATTCTTGGAAATTTTTTTGAAATCTCAGCACAATCTTTAATAAAATTCTTTTTATATTTCCAATTATAAACTTCTTCGCATGTATTGAGATAATTTTTAAAAGAATAAATATCAGCATATTTTGTTTCTATTTGATTAATGTTATTAACAAAAGAATCAGATAACCACTGACAGTTTAATAAAATAAAAATTCCTATGTTTTCTTCTTTTTTATCAATTCTTTTAAATAAAGTATGTTCATTTTTTATATTTTCATCTTCATTTGATTTTTCATTAAACAATTCATCATAATATTTTTTTAAATAAATATCTTGCATATTATTATCAAAAAAGAAGCATATGTTTTTATTTAATATGTTTTTGTAATAATCATTACTTATGTATGTTTGCTTACATGTGTCTTGAAACGTTTTGGAAGTAAATACATTCTCTGAATTATCATTATCATTTTGTCTGTTCACATGTTTAACATAAAAACAACAAGAACTACAACTATTATTATTATGTATATTATGTATATTATCTATATTATTTATATTATCTACATTATTTATATTATTATCAATTTTTTTAGTGTTATTTCTATTACACATATGTATTTTCTCTTCCATGGTGTGTTCATTCATTGAATCGCTCATTTGCATATTTATATTATGATTTGCAATATTTAAGTTGGTATTTTTTTTACTCATTTCATTGTGAAAGTGACTCATACAATTTAAATTGATATCTTTTTTCTTTTTTATCTTATCATTAATTTCCTTAGTTTCTTCATCATCTGAAAAACATAAGGGAATACTTTTCTTGTCATTTTTGTTATATGTAACATTTTGATTATCATATATTAAAGGAGATAAATCATTTGATATATTTGATATATTTGACATATTTGACATACACTTCTCCTTATTTTTATTGATTTGGTCCACATTTACATCATGGTACTCCTCTTGTTTATTATATATCATAGTACCTAATATGTTTTGTTCATCTCTAGATGATATAAACTTATTCTTATCATCTTGCGATAAATTATCATTATATATATTAGACACCATTTCACCGTTTGTACATTTTATATTATTATCAATTAAATCGTTATTTCTTACTTCATATGTTTGATAAGTATTCAAATGTACATATTGTCCTGGAAATAATTTTTCATATTCCTTATGTAATTCTTCATTCTTAACTGAAAATTTTTTATATAATGTATTATTATGTATAACATATGATGAAGGAGAAAAATATTGAAACAGATATTCTAGTGACATAATATCTTCAGATGAATAATCTAATAAATTATAATTTTTACATTCGATATCACTCTCTAATACGATATCTATAACACCTGATATATTAAGAGGTTTGAATTTATATTTATGTAATAAACAATAATAACATTCTAAACATTTCGCTTTAGCTATATCATATGAATATTTACGTACAGAAAAGGATATAATTATTTCTTTGTTATTATTATTTAAAAATGCAACTAGCCATAAAAAATATCCAGATAAATAAACTAAGCCTTTTGGAAAATTCATTATTTTCGATTTTTTTAAAAAATAATATCTAGTAGTTATTAATAGGTTTATTGGATCAATTTTGTTACAAAAATTTTTACATAAATTATTATCCACATTATTGTTCATATTATTGTTCATATTATTGTTCATATTATTTTCCGTATTATTTTCCATATTATTATCCACATTATTATCCACATTATTATCCACATTATTTTCCACATTATTTTCCACATTATTATCCTTATGAGAACACATATTGTTACATATGTGACGTTTTATTTCCTTTGGCATATAATTTAAAGCGTTTTGTTTATTTTCGCTACACATATATATATTCTTCATCTCATTAAAATAAATAATTTTCCCATAGCATACTAGAAATTCTTCATATTTTTTATAATGATCAATATATTCATTTATATTACTATAAGTATTTACTTGATTTATTATAGTATTTGATATATTATTTTTATTATAAAGTATATTTTTTAAAAAATTATGTATTTTATTTAAATGAAAAAAGAAACTCTTTCTGAATAATATAGATAAAGCTTTAGATTCAACAAAACCATAATCATTTACTGGGAAAAGTTTTTTTTTTTTTTTATCATCTACATCTACATATGTAAAACACCATGCTTTTTTATATTTTATAAAATTTACTCCTTTAAGTTTTGATGTAAGTATTTTATCTTTTATTAAATTTGTATTTTTTCTTACTCTTTTTTTTTTTGTACATTTTAAAATACAAAAAATTTTGTAATTAAAATACGATATAAAATAATAAGGAAATATCATACACACCCAAGGAGTATTTAATTTATTTTCGAATATTATTTCTAATTCTTTTATGTTTTCATTTTGTTTTTTATTATTTTTTACTTTTAATAAATAGTTTTTATAAAAAGATTCAATTTTATTTCTAAAATAATGATGATATTTTTCTTCTAAGTTATTTAATTCTACTAGTACCCATTCGGTTTTTATTTTTAGAAACTGAAGAAATATATATTTTTCTTCATCATTAGTATATTTACATGTATTCATATATTTTAATAATTTATCTTTGTAAGCAAAATAATTTTCATCATTTTTTATTTTATTACTATTATTATGTAAAACAAAGTTATTTTTATTATTATTATTAAAAAATATATTTTCATTACTTTTTAAATTATCATTATATGAAGTAAGATATTTTTCTTTTTTGTTATCTCCATTTAGAAAATTACAACTATCCTGGTGTTTAGAATTTATGTCTTCTACATTTTCGTATGTATTTATATGATTTATAATTTTATCTTTATCATATATATGATTATCCTTTATTAAAGGAATTCCTCCATTAATATTATTCAACGTGAGATCAATATTGTCAATACATGATATATTTATTGTTTTTGTGTTATTAGTACTATTATGAGTTAGATGATTCAGATTATTATTATTATTATTATTATTATTTGTTGTATCATAATTATTATTCTCATGATCATGTGTATTACAATTATTCATATTTATTAAATTGTCTGTTGTTGTTTTTTTCTTTCCTTCCTCTACATCTTCCTGTTCATTTTTATTATCTAATTGATCTTTTTTCAAATCCGAATTGTTATTAAATGTATTATTTTTTTCTACCAATGTATACATCATATCAACAAAATCGTTAGTATCCTTTATTACTTTTTCTTCTGGTAGTGTACACATTTTCATTCTTTTATATTCATTATTTTTTAATACATTATCTGGTACATTTTCAGTATCACAAGAAAACGTTTCATCATTTTCTAATGTATTACTAAATAATGTACAATTTTTATTTTTATCAATTAAGTTATCATCATAATTATTAAGTAAAAATGAATCACCGTTCATATGGTTGTTTATATAATTCTCTCTAGTATTTTTTCTTTTTCCTGTATTTAGTACATTATTTTCTTTTTCATTTAATAAATTTGTTAAATTATTATCACACAAGTTATTATTTTTAGAATAAGTTTTTTCTATATCATCATGAAGAATATTAATAATATTTTTTTTTTTTTTTTTTTTTTTTTTTTTTTTTTCATTTATTGTATCATTATTATAAGAATGTTGCGTTTCATCCATCATATTATTATTATTATTATTATTATTTGTTATATTAAAATTTTTATTATCCTGATAATATATTTCATTCTCATCATTACATTTTTCATTAGTACTTACATTTTGTACTGTTTTTTTTTGGGGGGGGATTTTATTTTTAATTATTTTTATTTCTTTTGTGTTTCTTTCATTATCCTTGACATTATCATTTTCTTCAGTAGTAAAACATTTTTCCTTAACCTTTTCGTCATTATATATATTCAAGAAAGCATTTATGTATAGTATGTCTCTATTCCCATCATCTAGATTATTATTTTTATCTTTTTTATTGTCGTATAATATACCAACATCTTTATAATTATCATTTAAAACCTCGTTAAATTCTTCTTTTGCTTTTAAAGAAAATGAATATGCATGTGAACTAGGATTAAGATTTTTTAACCTCCATTCAATACATTTTTTTTTTGCTAGTAAATTTCCATATTTAAAAGAAGAAAAAAATTTTTTATACCTAACTCCATCTTTATATACAAAAGTAGACCATCCATTTCTGGTAGGGTCATAACATATACCTCTATATTTTTTTCCAATTAATTTATTTGTAATTTCTAACATTTTCTTTAATTTCATTTTATTTATATTATCTTTTTCATTACACATATCATTGTGGTTACAACTATTAACAACATTTTTGGAAATGATATTATTATTTTGGTCCATATTACAATTTGTATTTTTTATATTATTTATAACAAATGCCTTATCTTTTGTAGTGTTATTATATGAGTTATAATTATTACTATCTAAATGTTCATTATGATAATTCTGTAGTTTTTCTTTATTATTATTATTATTATTATTATTATTATTATTATGTTCATGCAAATGCTCCTTTTTTTTCTTGCTGTTGTTAGAATGATTGTTCACTATGTTTTTTTCACTGGGATTTATTTTTAATAAAATAGCTAACGAATGGTCGTTTATTGCAGTATCATTTTTATACATATCATTTGTTTTATTTATTTTTTCTTCTAAAGACATAAGAGAACTATTAGTTTCATTTTCTTCTGTTATTTGATTATACGTATTATTACTATCCATTATATTTGTTTGTTCTATTTCTACATTTGATATATTTTTTGATTCAAAATTGTTACAGTTTTGATAATTTAGTAGATAAGAAGATGTGTTATCATGTTTATAATAATTCTCACTAACATTTATAAGGTCCCCATTTGTTAAATTTATATCTGTTTCATTGATATGCATCATATTATAATTGTTTGGATCTTCTTCAAAGGAATTCATATCTATCACTGAACTATTTATGACGAAGTCATTAATATGGTCATTCATGTAATTATCATTTATGTGATTATCATTTATGTGATTATCATTCATGTAATTATCATTAATGTAATTATCATTCATGTTATTATCATTCATGTTATTATCATTCATGTTATTATCATTTATTTTACAATTATTTATCAACCCATTGTTATTAAAAACATTAAAATTTTTATTCACATTTGTATTCCTTTTATTATTATTATTATTATTATTATCTAATATCAGTTGATTATAATTATTTGATATATTCGATTCATAATTTATAAAATTGTTATTTGTTATATTTACATCTTGATTACATAAGATATTTGAAGAAGTCTTATTTTTATTTTCATAATAATATGGTCCATTCGTTAACAGGGGAAAAGAACATTCATATGAATTTCTACTATGAAATACACGATCATTATTATTATTATTATTATTATTATTATTATTATTATCATTATTATCATTATTATCATTATTTTTAATATAATCAAAATTGTTACTGTTACTATGAATATTATTACTATCATAAACATTCATATCATTAATACTGTTACTGATAATGTTTTTATTTATGTTATTTTCATCATTTAATATATTTATATCATAATTACTTTCTTCTCTACCACGTATATATTCTCCAAGAGAGTCTTTATTATCCATACTAGTACATTTATTAGGTACATTTTTATATATATCAAAATTATTTGTTTCAACATTTATCATATTGTTGGTCTTATAAATATGAGGATAAATATTATTCTTATTGTCATTTTGAATTATATCATTATTACATATATTATATGATCCATCCATATAATTATTATTATAAAATAAATAATTAACATTATTTGATAAATCATAACCATGTGTATTATAATTCATAGGGTTCAAATTTTGATCAATGCTTATATTATTTATATAATTATTATTAGATGATATCATATTCTTTTTATGATTCATATTATACATATTATTATTGATATTATTACTATTGATATAATTATTATTATTGATATTATTATTATTACTATTTATATTATTATTATTTATATTATTATTATTTATATTATTATTGTTCATATTATTATTGTTCATATTATTATTGTTCATATTATTATTGTTCATATTATTATTGTTCATATTATTATTTACATTATTACACATATTATTAAACATATTTATATTGTTTTCAATATTGTTCATATCTACATTTAATAAGTCACTGAATTTTTCCATATTACTATTAGGTAAGAGAAAATGATTTTCTTGAGGAATATTTTTAAAATTGTCATTGCTTTCATTTTTATTGATTTGATTATTATTTTGATTGCATGTCCGCATAACGTTTTCCATAATTTCCGAGTCCTCTATCTTATTATTATTATATATGTTATTTGGTGTTACAATATGACTATTATTATATATAATATTTTCATTTTTTTTTGTTCGTGGTAATAATTGATTATAAAATGATTTTTTTTTTTTGATATTGTTGCAAAATGTAACCGTATTATTATTTAATTCATTTAAGATATCGTCATTATATTGATATGAATGTAATATATAATTATCATATTCTATCATATTATTATAATAATTATTAGAAAGATACATCAACCTTTTTAGTATGTTATCAGTTCTATTTATATTATATATAATATCATTTATATCTTTATTCGAATATATATCATCTTCATTATCATTAGGAGTCATTAAATTTGGTTCTTTAAAATTGTCTTTATATTTAAACTGTTTATTTATTCGATTAATACAATTATTATTACTTAATAATTCTTCTAATATATTCCTATTTTCATTAATATCATTATTATGATAATTATTATCATTCTGATAAGTGTTATAATTATGATAATTGTTATAATTATGATGATTGTTATAATTATTATAATTTTTATTATTATGATAATTTTTATCATTATTATTATCATTATTATTATCATTATTATTATCATTATTATTATCATTATTATTATCATTATTATTATCATTATTATTATCATTATTATTATCATTATTATTTTCATTATCATTATCATTATTATTTTCATTATTATTATCATTATTATTATTATTATTATAGATGCTGTTTCCTTTCCATTTATTATCATATGATATATTTGGTATATGCATTTTTTGAGTTGAATTATCTAATTTTAAAAGATTATGTAATAATTTATCATTTATAGCTAAGAAGTTATCCGTTTTTTTTAAATTCATCATTTGGTTGTATACATCTTTTAGTTCATATTTTATTTCGTCTAATATATTGAATGGGTTTTCTTCATAAATATAATTATGTATATCTGATTTTATATTATTCCATTTATTAAACAAAGAATTATACTTCCAATTATTATATGCTATAATTTGATTGTTATTAATATGTATTTGTTTATTTCCGCTAATATTGTTACTTATTTCTTTATCAATATTTATATAATCTATATCATTCAATTTTATATTTGTTTTTCCATTTGTATTTTTAAAAATTTCTTCGTGTTCAATAATATTTATATTGTTTTCATCATCACATGATAATATATTATCACTAATACTTTCAAACGTACGTAAATTATTTGTTTGTATATGATTCATAGGATACATATTATACATTTTTTCATTTATATTATGACCACCTTCTAAAATATTCTGAACGTTTTTTTTTTTCATTATTATTTTATTAATATTATTAATAGATGTGATAATATATTCAAGTTTCTTATTTATTTGAATTAATATATTGGTATCCATATTATTTATTATATGACCATCATCATTATCACAATTCAATGAAATTATCATTTTTTCATCAGTTGCAGGTAATGTATTACTAATAATACGTTTATCTAATTGTATCTGTAAGTTTGAATTATTTTCGTTAGTTTCTAAATTTGTTTTTTTTAAATTATATAATCTTTCATTATAACTTTCTTCATCTTTATCATCATATTTAATATTTTTTTTCTCATTTTCATCATGATCATATAAATTTAAATAATCATTACTTCCATTTAAATTCTTCTCGATCTTATTTGGTTTAGTAATATTCATATCATTGTTTATTTTTAATAATATATTAGAAAAATTATATATTATTTTTTGATATACCATATATATTGTTAAATGAAGTTTATGTAGTTGATATGCATATTTCTTGCTCATAAAAAACCATATTTCGAAGGGTGGATACATTGGTGGTTGTGGTAATAGAATTGATAATAATTGTCTTATATATGAATATTTTTCATTATTCGAAGTATATATATTTTTTTTTGTTTTATCAAGTTTTTTATTTTTTGAAAATATTTCTTTTGCCAATATCAATATTAAATTTCGATTTCTTAAAAGTTTATTATATAATAAACTTAATGATTCAATATAATAATCCAAATATGAAAAATAATTATTTATATTAGGTATATTATTAAAGAATCTATTCGATATATTTTTTTTTATATTATATAATATTAATTGATTATTTATATTATTTCTTTTTAAATAATCTTTATAAATTAAAGAAGTATTATTATCATCGACATTCTCATTATCATTATATATTTCATTATTCAGATTATGTAATAATGATTGTAAATAAATACTATATAGCATCTTCTTATTCAAAATATCATCATATTTATTATTATTATTTTTTTTATTCACGTTATTTTTTTTATTATCTTTAAATAAACTAAGTTCATATGAGTTACTTCTATTCGTATATTTGCTTTTATTACTTATGCAATTATTATTATAAAACGAATTTGGAAAATTACCATCCCAAGGAGAATTATAATTATTATCATTATTATTATTATTATTATTATTATTATCATGATTTATTTTATTATCACCATTTATTTTATTATCATGACTTATTTTATTATCACCATTTATTTTATTATCATGATTTATTTTATTATCACCATTTATTTTATTATCATGATTTATTTTATTATCATGATTTATTTTATTATCACCATTTATTTTATTATCACCATTTATTTTATTATCCATATCAATAGGTTGCATCATATTGATATTATAACAACCCGTTTCATATTTTTCCAAATTCATATTTGATTTTTCTTTATTTAAGGAAGACATATTAAAATTCATATCATATATTTCATCTATATTTTCATTTTTATCACCTACAATGTTTATATTATTATATGCTTGCTTCCACAGAATATTATTCTTGTCACCAATATGTTGATCAGATAAATTATTCATATGTAATGGAATTGTTTTTCCGTTTTTTTCTTTTCTTTGAATAGAATTATTTATATTATTATATATAGGATGTTTATAATTTAATATTCCCATATTATTTGAAGCCATCATATTATTATAATATAATTTTTTATCCTCTATGAAATGAGATTTTTCATTATTAATAAATGTATTATTTTGTACAACTGATATATTTTTACAACTTGATAAATTCTTCTCATTATGTATATTTTTTACATGTTTCTCATTATTATAATTTACAAACATTTTATTCAGCATAGGATTTGCATTATGGTGTGTGTTCATATTATGATTTATCATATTATTATATGATTCTGTATTTAAATTTTCATTATAATTATTAAGAAAAGGCATATTTATATTTTGTCCATTATCTATATTATTATAAATACTATTATTATGATAATTATTTTGATAATGTTTATTATTATTATTATTATTATTATTATTATGATATAATTTTGTTATTGAATGATTATCATGCATTGGTATATTATAATTATTAAAGTTTTGAAAATTACTATTTGAGTGAGTATACATATTATGTGGAGATATTATATCTTCATGATTGTAATTAGATATATTACTATTATTATTATTACTATATTTTACCATATCATAATTGTTTTTATTATGATAATTCATATTATTTTTGTAAATGGCTAGTTTATTATATGACTCTGAATGTACATTATTTACACAATTAACATTATTTATATTGTTCATATTATCAATATTATTTATATTATTCATATTATCAATATTATTTATATTATTCATATTATCAATATTATTTATATTGTTCATATTATCAATATTATTTATATTATTCATATTATCAATAATATTTATATTATTCATATTATCAATATTATTTATATTATTCATATTATCAAACCTATTATTATGTCTAATATAATTATTATACTTATTTTCTTCCCCCACACTATTCTTGAGAAATGAACTTACACTACAATTATTATTATCAGGATATTCATTATGATGGTATATATTATTAAAGTTTGAGGGGTTTAATATATTTTCATTGTTATCTTTCATATAATAATTTATCATGTCATGTTTATTTTCATATAAATTATTACTATAATTATTATTGTTGTTGTCGTCGTTGATCTTATTCTTATTAAGCATTTCATAATTTTTATTATTATATAAGTACTCATCTTTTGAAAGAAGTTCATTTGAATTTCTTTTGTTTATATGTAAATGATAAGATTCATTATCATATGATATTATATTATTATCTAATGGTATTATATTATTATCACATGATATTATATTATTATCACATGGCATTATATTATTATCACATGGCATTATATTATTATCACATGGTATTATATTATTATCACATGGTATTATATCATTTTCTTTTTTATAAGAATCGACAAAAAAAAGATTATTTTGTTCATTTTGCTCATTTTGTTCATATTGTTTATTTTGATGATATTGTTTATATTGTTCATATTGTTCACATTGTTCATATTGTTCACATTGTTCATATTGTTCCGTATATATATTGACATTTTCATTTTCATATATTTTGCTTCGATCATTGTTTTTTTCTTTACAAGTAATATCTACATCTTCATAGGTGAATGAAAAATTATTATATATTTGTGTTAGTCCATTTTTACCACTTGTTAAATTAGAGTTATTCATATTTTGTACATTTTCTCTGTTATTTATCAAAGACATTTCATGATTATAATTATTATTTGTATAATCTACATTCTTATGTTGATTATTAATGTACTCATTTCTATGACGTGGAATATTGTCATATTCATCTTGATAAAATTCTTTACTATTTGTACTGTTGAATTCACTTTTATTTTGCATTATTATATTATTTAAAACTTTTTGGATATTTTATATTTCGTCTATCTTTTTAAGGGAAAATATAAATATAATTCAGAGATGTAATCATCAACTGAATTTTTTATTTTATTTCTTTTGATATATAATATCATATGAGAATAACAAGATAAAAATAAATATGATAGTACGAATTTATATAATATACATATATATATATATATATAAATAAATAAAAAAAAATAAAATAATATATATATATATATATATATATATATATATATATATTTTATTTTTATTTTTATTTTTTTATTTATTCAATAATTTATTTGGTATATTATATGGGAACATTTCTCTTTTTTATTTTTAAAATAAATTATTTCTATGTATAATTTTATTAACATCAAAAAAAAAAAAAAAAAAAAAAAAAAAAAAAAAAAAAATTATATATATATATATATATATAAATATATATATTTATAAATTTTATATTTAATATAATTAAGGTTTAATTATTTATAGTATAAAATAAAATAAATCTTCTTTATTATTTTAAGCTCTTGATAAAATAAAAAAATATAATATACTTATATAATATATGACATATTTATAACCTTACCAATATATTTTTATATTTTATTTTTTTAAGATTCATTAAACTGATGTTTTCTATATTTCCCTTTTAATTAAAAAATAAGAACAAAAATATAAAAAATGTGTGAAGGAAAATAAAAATATACTATAAATATGGATGAAGAAAAAATTGAAATGGCTATTATTATAAGAATATTATATATATATATATATATATATTTATATATATAATATATTTAATATGTATAATATATTTTGAGTAGACTAATACATCAGATTATTTTTAAAAAATATATAAAAATAAATTATTCCCTTATATTTCACCTAAGTTCTCAAAAAAAAAAAAAAAGCAGAAATATGAAATTTTTATAAAATTCATTCTTTTCTTTTTAATATTTAATCAAAATCAAAAAAAGAAAAAAAAAAACAAAAAAATTAACATAAATATATATATATATATATAGTAAATATATATATTCATATTTTTGTTCGAGATCTATGATATAATTATATATATAATAAGGACCATTTTTCTTTTTTTCTTTTTTTCTTTTTTTTTTTGTTGTAAAGAAAATATTTTAAAAGAAAAAAAAAAAAAAAAAGATTTTTTTTAGGTAAGTAAAAAAAAAGGAAATATGGAAAAATATAACTTTTTATTGTTCGAAAAAATTTCCTTTATATATTATATATAATATATATATATATATATATATATGTATATATTTATGTGCATGTAATTTTCATGAGGACAATGAAACAAGCATCTTCAATATTTTTCTTCTTTTTTTTTTATTATAATATCTTTATAAATAAAATAATATATTTCTACACATAATATAATATTCATAAGGTACACATGTTTCTTACGTAATTTTTTTTTTTTTTTTTATAAAATATATAATAAATTATAAATATTATATATATAATATTATATTATAATATATATTTATTTATACACATGCATATTTTAAGGGCTCCAAAATTTTTAGTACATGGACAATTAAAAATAATTTTATTTCAATAAAAAAATAAATATAAAAATATATATTTAATATATATATACTAAATTATACTTAAGGATACTGATTATATTATATTATATTATATTATATATATATATATATATAATTATAAATATGTATTTTTTGCTCTCTTCCTAAAAAAATATATAAGTCGATTTAATTAAATTTTTCTATTATTTTTGTGGTTATGTACTTTAATTATAAATATATATGATCCAAAAAAAAAAAAAAAAATTAATAATAATAATAAAATACAAGATTATTGGTCAAATAATGCACTAATATTTTATTTTTATTATTATTTATTTTTATTTCCTTATTATAAAAAATAAATATTGAAAAGAATAAAAAATATATGAATTAAAGTTATCAGAATAATAATAAATATACATATATATATAACTACATACATAAATACATGCTACTTAGGATTGATATATACATAATACATAAATATTACATACATAAATACTACAAACATACATAATACATACATTCATAATATAATTAATATAATACATACTGCATACATACTATTATCATATTATATTTTTTATTATTAAATATACAACTTTAATAAAATAAATAAAATTATATTAAAATAGCATGTTATATTATATATTATATATATATGATGTAATATATTAATATATAAAGAATATACAAGATATATAATAATGAATTATAAAATAATAAAATAAATAAAATAATAAATTATTATTAGATTATAATAGATTATATTTCATATGCTCTAGTAGTATTTCTTTTTATTTTATATAACATTTCAATATATATTTATTCAAAAAAATATTTATAATATATATATATATATATTTTTATTTTATTGTTATTTTTTATTTTTATCATATGTTTCTTTTCGTTAAAATTGATCAAAATCCTATTTGTTATTTTTATAATTTTTTTTTTTTTTTCTTTAATTTTATATTTATTTAATTATAAAGTTTTTAGCATATAAAAAAATAAAAAAAAAAATATATATATATATATATATATATTTATATTAAAATAAAATAAAAAGAAATAAAATTTAAAACCAAACTATCAAAATATATAAATGCATTTATATCTTTAAAAAAAAAAAAAAAAAAAGGATATATATAATAATATTTATTATAATTTTATATGAATTATAAATAAATTTTTTTTTATTATTATTATTTTATTTTTTTTTTCTTCACTCGTTATTTATAATTTGATTTAATTTTTTTGTTCTAATTTTAATTGTACATTATATATATATATATATATAATATATTTGTATTTTGTGAACTGTTGAATTTACATTTCTAAACAAAACCTGAGAGTCCTGTTTTCTTCCCATTTATTTAATCATGACTTTGATTGAAAACTTAAGCTCTGATAAAACTTTCCTGGAAAATAATCAATATACGGATGAAGGTGATAAAAACTTTACACACATATGAAAATATAAATATGAATATATACATGTTGTATGTGTATATGCGATGATTATATTTTTGTATGAAAATATAGAAAACCTTCACATCATTATTCTGAACCTTATTTTTTTATTATTTTATAGGTGTAAAAGTTTATGAGTTCATTTTTGGAAAGTAATATTATAAGAAAAAAAAAAAAAAAAAAATACATACATACATATATATATATATATATGTATATATATGTGAATATAATATTTTCCGTTTAATTTTTATTAACAGAAATTATATATCATCTGGAGGTGTGGAAGCCACAAAAAAAATCTTGAGCGATATTGAACTTAATGAAAATTCGAAAGTTTTAGGTAAATAAAAAAAAAAAAAGAAATAAGCAATAATATATAAATATATAAATATATATATATATATATATATATATATATATATATATATTATGTGTATATTTTGGTTTTATTTATATAGATATCGGATCAGGTTTAGGAGGTGGTTGTATGTATATCAATGAGAAATACGGAGCACATACTCACGGTGTTGATATATGTTCTAATATTGTAAATATGGCTAATGAAAGAGTTAGTGGAAATAACAAAATTATTTTCGAAGCTAATGATATATTAACAAAAGAATTTCCTGAGAATCATTTTGATTTAATTTATAGTAGAGATGCAATATTACATTTATCCCTTGAAAATAAAAATAAATTGTTCCAGAAATGTTATAAATGGTTGAAACCAAAAGGTACTTTATTAATTACAGATTATTGTGCATCAGAAAAAGAAAATTGGGATGATGAATTTAAAGAATATGTAAAACAAAGGAAATATACCTTAATAACTGTTGAGGAATATGCTGATACTCTTGCTGCTTGCAATTTTAAAAATGTTATATCAAAAGATTTAAGTGATTATTGGAATGAATTATTAGAATCAGAACTTAAAAAATTACATGAAAATAAAGAAGAATTTTTAAAATTGTTTTCAGAAAATAAATTTATTAGTCTTGATGATGGCTGGTCCAGAAAAATTAAGGATAGCAAAAGGAAAATGCAAAGATGGGGTTATTTTAAGGCCACCAAAAATTAAAAACAAAAAAAACATATGTGCATATATAGACAAAGATATATATATATATGAACACATATATATAAACATATAAGATATATAAATATATATATATATATATATATATATATATAATAATTAATTATTATTAAATACACACACATACCTTCATGTTAGTATATATTTACTGTATCCCGATGCATAATATGCAGTTGTATTATACACATATTAGATAAATACACCCACAAGCATATATTTTTAGTTGTTCAATTTTTATGTAATTATTTTTTATATAGTATATGTTTAAGTATATTATGCATACCTTGTAAGTGCATAAAATCGTACCATACGTATGTTTGTGTATAGATATAATTTAATTCATCATAAAAAAAAAAAAAAGTAGAATTAGATTATATTTTCATTATAATAAATGAAATATATTTTATATTATTCTAATAAAAAGAGTAAAATTCAGTAATATATATATATATATATATATATATATATATATTTTAGTTGTGAGAATTGTACATATGTATATATATTTATATATATATATATATATATAGATATGTACATATTTTCCTTTTATCTCTCATAACAATGCATTATATATAATCTTAATATTTATATAATTGTACTTTGTAAATTGATTTTACTCTTTCATATAATTAATAAGGAGTTTCATTCATTAATTTATTATTCATAAAAAAAAAATTAAATGCATTTAATTTTTTTTTTCTTTCTTTTATTTTAATCATAATTAAACTTCTTATTAATTAAAAACAAATCAAATAAATTATAAATTGAAGAATATATAAATATGCAAACATGTATGTAATATATATATATATATATATATATATATATGTATATCAAAAAGATTGATGCTATATAGAATAATTTTACTTAAAATTTTTACTTCTATATTGTATTATTTTTCTTCAAGATATTACATATCAAAATATATGATTCATATTTGTTTTATATATATGTTTATATATATATAGAGAAAAAGAAAAAAGTCAATAAATTATCGTAGACAAAATAAGCGTTTAATATGATAATAAAAAAAAATTATGAAATTTTTTTTCATTATCTTTATTATTAAATGAACATAAGTTTCATTAAAAAAAAAGAAAAAAAAGTAACAAATAATTATTATCCTAATTTAAAAATGAGCCAAAAAAAAAAAAAAAAAAAAAAAAAAAACAATAAAGTAAAAAAAAAATAAAATAATAAATTAAAATACACAATAGGAAAATAATAATAATTATAATAAGATTTCTTATAATTTAAGAATTTGTATTATATTTTTAATTTTTTCAAATACATAAATAAAGTATACTATTATATATATATATATATATATATGTATTTATTTATTTATATATGTACACGTTTATATTTATGTATAATATTATTCATTAAATATATACTTGAAAAAAAAATAAAAATAAAAGTTCTTTTATTTATTCTCCAAATGAATTATATTAATATTGTTTTTTTTTTTTTAATTTTTTTATTTTATTTCATCAGAACAAAGTAAATTGAGGATGATTCTTAGAGCAATTTATAACATTACCAACAACTTTATATTCTAGTTTCTGTCTAAGAAAATTTACCTCTCTTTGTTTTTTGTTAATATATCTTGTATTTTGTTGATGATCCATATATTCGGGTGATGATATATATTCATTATCTGAGTTAAATGGTAAATGGTTAAAATCATCTGTTTTGTTGGAAAAGTTGATTGTTCGTTTGGTTTCACTATTATTTGATGAAACATTTTCTCGAGAAGAATTTTCTTTTGTTGTATTTGTAGAATTATCTTTTCGATTTCTGAAGTCATAACTTCTTTTTTTTGAACTTATTATTTTTATAGGTGTTTCAAAATCATAATTATTAAAAAATTCATTAGTGCTCTCACTTCCATAACTAGGTTTTTTACTACTATTCCTAAATTTATAATAAGGTGAATTATCCATCATAATATTATTAGGAAATATTGATTCATTATTTTCATTACATATATTTTCTCTTTTTAATTTTTTTATAGACATTTGTTCATCTTTATATCGATCTTTTACTCTATCTTTCATATTTCCTGATGGCGTCTTATCTAATGATTTTAAATATCTAATATCTGAATCATCAAATGATGTATATATATTTTTCAAATCATAATTTTCCTCATTATTCGGTCCAATTTCATTACTATAAAATAAGCTATATGCTTTTCTTTTTTTTTGTTTACTAAATTCATCCCCTAAAGGTTCTTCCATCATGTTATTTATAAAGTTACTATTAAAATTATTAAAATCGACAACCTTTACAAATTCATTCGTATATGACTGATCATCTAAATCATTCAAGTTTTTATAAAATTCTGGATTTTCCGTTTGCTTAAGCCAGGCTTTGATATAATTGTCTTCTTTACATGACGCATTTTGAAAATTCTTATTCATTTTTTCCTTTCTCATATTTAATTTATAAGTGTCTTTTTTTTTTTTTTTTTCTTTTTTTTATCTATCTTATAATCTTCTTTTATTTTTCTTTTTTTCCCTACTTTATATATTTTTATAAACAAAAACAAAGTACATATATATATTAGATAAATATAAAATAAGGATTAAACCAAAAATTAAAAAAAAAAATTCTTATAATTATACAAGTTATATATTTTTATAACTTTTTTTTCTTTTCTTTTTTTTTTTTAATACTTATTTTATATGTAAAAAGTTTATATAATGTAAGGAAAAAAAATAGGGGAAAATGAAAAAATAAGAAAGAAAAAAATACACCACAAAATTCAGCATATATAGCACATACAACATACAATTATGTATATACAATATAATTTATTTTTCAATACATTAATTTATTATACTTTTGAATATAAATCTATATAATACATAAAAACTTAAGCCACACACATATATATATATATATATATATATATATATATATATATTTATTTATTTATTTATTTGTTTTTTAGTTTAAACTTATATTCATATATATAATATATTATATGTAATAAAATTTATCAGTTATTTTCATAAATATATTTGTGTAACACTGTAACTATTGATGTATGAACATATTTATACATTCAACATATGTATTAATGAAGAGAAAAAAAAAACATATATATATATATATATATATACATATTTATGTATTATATATTTCTAATCATTCTAATTCCTTCTTTTATATATATTCGTACGTCTATAATATTATGGAAGTTTATGGTTACACTAAATAAAATTCTTTATATAAATATTGTATATCCATATGTTTTAATTAAAAAAAAAAAAAAAAAATAGACTTAAAAATGCATCATATATTACTAAAGTTTATACACATCTATATTATATATTTTTATGTGTATTCCAGCATTATATTTATAAAAAAAAAAAATTTAAATTAAAAAACGACAAAAAGGACATATATATATATATATAACAACATCTAATAATTTTGGACGAAAAATAAAATCACATTTTAAAATAAATAAAATATCACTCATAATTTCTGAACATACATATTTCTCATTTTTATAATGCATATATGATGAAAAAAAAAAGAAAAAGAAATTAAAAGAAAAGGCATATATATTTATATATAAATTGTACACACAAATATGCATATATATTACACATATATATATATAAATATATTTCAAAGGGGTGCAGGCATATTCAAACAAAAATGAATGAAAAAATTCACTTTAAAAAATATATAAAACACATGTATATATATATTATATAAATATAACAACTCTGTTATATGATATTGCTTTAATTTATATCCTCCACTTGTATATTTTTCCTTCCTAACAATACAACAATATTTGGATATGCATACATGCCTTTAGAAAGGTGCAAACATTTTCACAAGCATGTTACATATACATAAATATTTAATAATATATCTTAGTCCATTTGTTTAAATAATAATAAAGAGTTTATGGATAACATATATATATATATATATCTTAAATTAAAAAAAAATGTATATATACATAATTATATATATACATATATATATATATATATATATATATATATATATTGAACATATATGTATATACTTAAACACTTTTCTTTATTATAATGTACTCACAAATAAATATAAATTACTTAAAAGTTAAAATAATCCTTTCAGTATAAATATATATATATATATATATATATATATATATATCATTTCAAAGAAATCGAATAATATAAATGACCTAAAACGATTGAACAAAAAAAAAAATAAGAAAAAAGATAATAAAGAAAAAAAAAAAAAGAAAGTACATATTAAAATATACATATACACAAATATATATAAGATTAAAAGGTAAATATATCTTTAATATTGTTTTTATATTATATAAATATGTATATATGGTGCCTAATATTATTTAAAAAATAAAATAAAATAATATTAATTATATATAAAAATATGTATATAAGTCATGATGCTAAATAATTGGACAAAAATATTATATATATATATATATATATATATATATGTATAATCTTATATATGCATATAAATAAATAAATATATATTTATATATATATATATATTTAACTATGCAAATACATAAGATAAAATAAAAAAAAGGAAAACAAACAAAAAAAAAAAAAAAAAAATACATATCCAGAAGTTTTTTGCAGCACTTTAAACAAAACAAGTTTTCTAATATAGTATTTTACATTTATACATTTTTAACATTATAATATTAGTTATGTATTTTTTCAATTTTTTTTTTTTTCTTTATACATAATAATATGTATGTGTTAATATAATGCTTCATATATACTTCCAATGCAGTATGCATACAATAATGAATTCGCTAATGTATTGTGTATCATCTGCATTTTCTTTATATATATATACATATATATATATATATATTATATGTCACATTATATACATTCCTAATACGTATAATGAATATGAATGAATAATATGAAAAAAAAGAAAAACTAAAAAAAGAACAGTTTGAAATATTTTTTATTTGATATGATTTTTTTCTGTTTACATATATTATGTATATATATATATATATATATATATATATTTATATTTATATATAATATAATTCGTTCATATGAATGATTTTATTTTATTTTTAAAAGGAGGCATAAATTGTGCATATTTATTAAAACTTTTTTTTTTTTTTTTTTTTTTTTTTAATTTTGTCAGTTCAATACGTCTAATTTATGAAAAATTAAATAAAATTTTAAAATACAATAAAAAAAGTAAATAAATGAATAAGTACATAAATATATATATATATATATATATATTTTTTTTTTTTTTTTTTTTTTTTTTCTCCTTGTTTTAAATATATGTACGAGTATGTGAATATTCTTAATTCTTTTATATTTTATTTAATGCATGTGTGCATCCATTAAATAATCACTGTTTTTTTTTCCTTATGTATTGTATAAGAGATGAAAAATAAAAAAGGGCAGAAGAACATATAATTTACAAATTATATGATAAATAGAGAAAGATGCAGTGAGGGATATTATTAATTAGAAAACAATTTTTAAGTTTATTTAATCTAAGGGCTTACGTACTTCTCTCAAAAATGATAATAAAAAAAATACATACAAAGGGATATTATTTATATGTATTAATATATTTTTATGTTTTATATATATATATATATATATATGCCACTTATTTATATAATTTTTTTTTTTTTTTTAGTATTAATGCAATTAAATATTTAAAATTAAATAAAATATTTATTAATTATTATTTTTAAAAAAATATATATTATATATATAATAATATATATAATATTTTGTTGTATGCTATAATTATATATTTACATGTTGTATATTATATTTATTTATTAACGTTCTCCTTTTTGTTATACTATTATACATATGTACAGGAAAAATATATATGTACATAAATTATATTATAAATATATATTATAATACATATATATATATATATATATATATATATTATAATACAAAATAATTGAATATTATTAAATTTTTGTGAATTACATCCTATTTATTTTTACATTAAATATAAATATATTAATATATATATATATATATAATACATATTTATTTTATCATAATAATATATAATTCAATTAATTTTTTCTCCCACTTTTTTTTTATTTTTTTTTTCATTTTCTCATTCTATTTTGTTTTTGTAAATTTTAAAAATATTATATATTCTGTATTTCATTTTATATATATATTTTAAAAATTATGTGAAATAATATAAAAAAAAAAAAAAAAAAATTATAATTATAATTAAAATAATTAATAATGCCTTATCTCATTTGGTTTAGTAGTCATAACAAATATGATGACTGTAAAATTAGTGAATTAAATTCCTTGTTGGAAATATACGGATATGGAAAAAAGGAGTACGACAAAAAAGAAAAAGAAAATGATAGAGAGAAGAACGAAGGATATAATATAAGTCACTTAAAATTATTCGAATCAGTAAAGAAAAGTCATGATAGAAAAAATAGAGAGTGGGAAGAGAAATTTAACATTAGTAAGATGATTACAAATAAGTTTAGAAATGAAGTATTTCTAAAAGTAAATATATCTGAAGAAGATTTATGGGTAAATGTAATATCAAGGAGTGTTTTAATAAAAGGTGTTATTGAATTATGGAGTGAAGGAAGTTCATATAATGAAATATTAAAAGAATTATTATTAAAAAAAGATTTATTTGAAAAAACATTGAAAGATAAGAAATGGTGTTTTTGTTTTAATTCATATGGAAAAATAATTAATCAAGAAGAGAAAGTAGACAAAA
The DNA here is from genome assembly GCA_900257145.2 of Plasmodium billcollinsi. Taxonomy (NCBI): domain Eukaryota; phylum Apicomplexa; class Aconoidasida; order Haemosporida; family Plasmodiidae; genus Plasmodium; species Plasmodium billcollinsi. The sequence goes on from LT990242.2 coordinate 1,697,038, forward strand.
TGAATTTTTTTAAAATATTATTAGAACCATATACAAATATTGATTTAATAAATCCACAAGTACAAATTGGATTAATTGAAGAATATGAACAAGAAAGTAATCATTGCAATATTTTAAAAAAAGTTTATTTTGGAAAATGTATTGCTCTTCGTAGAAATCAATATATGAATAATATAAATAAATTAAAAAATGATCATAAAATAATCGGAAAACCAAAAATAGCATGGTGGACATCATATGCATTAAATAAAAGACCAATATTGGGACCGACCACAACTGATAATGATTTAGCATTTATAATGTGCAATATAGCAAAAATAAAAAAAGGTCATATTGTTTTAGATCCTTTTGTTGGTTCAGGTGGTTTATTAATAACAAGTTCTATTTTTGATGCTATATGTATTGGTAATGATATTGATATAAGATTATTAAAAGGATATAAGTTATCTTATTTAAATCCTCATATGAAACATAAAACTAATAATAAATCAATATTTGAAAATTTTTTATATTATAGTTTAAATATACCAGAAATTATTGTATCTGATAATTCAAATCCTACTTGGAACTTTTTTCATAAACCATGGGTTGATGCTATAATTACAGATCCACCATATGGTAATAGAGCAACTGTAAGAATATGTGTAAATAATAATGTAGAAATGAGTGATGTGCAAAATCATGATCTTTTACCTATATCTGTAAAAAATGAACAAAGTATAAATGAGTATAATAATAATAATAATAATAATAATAATAATAATAATAATAATTTTTGTAGTAATGAAGAAAAATTAAAAAAGAAAGAAAAAAATATTTCAAATGTAAAAACTATTACATATAATTGTACTTCAGCTGTAAAAGATTTATTAAATATTGCATCAAATGTTCTAGTTGATAATGGTATGTTGGTTTTTTTGTTTCCTGTACAATTAGATACAATACAAGAAGAAATAAATATTTTAAAACATTCTGATTTTTATTTAATTTCTTATGATTTGCAAACATTTACTCCTATCACAGGAAGACTCATAGTATCCATGCAGAGAAAAGCAAGAAATGTATAATTGCGTAATGTTAATTTATGCTCTTATGTTTAAATTTTTTATAATTAAATATAAATTTATATATATGTACATATATATATTATTTTTATTTATTTTTTTTTTTTTTTTTTGAATTAAATACATAATTATTTTTCAGTCACATAAAATATATATATATATATATATATATATATATATATATATATGTAATATTTTTATTTCTTTATTTTGTCTTATATGCTATAAAGATGATTATATATATAAATATGCAATTAAAAAGGAATATTTTCTTTTTATTTTACACATAATAATTATGAATTATTACATATATTTATATTAATATTTTTTTTTTTCTGTTTTTTAATAAATAAAAAATTACATACATATATATTTATATATATTATATTTTTATAAACCGCTTTAATTTCTTTTTCTGACAAAATATAATTGTGTCATGCTTCAAATTTTGTGTAAATCATGAAATAAAATAAAAAACGTTCCTCATAAGGAATCAATATTTTTTAATGTTTTAAAATAAAAATATGAATTTATTATATTATCATAAAACATATAAAATTTTTTTTCACTTTTCATTCCAATAATATTTAATCTTTTTATTTTTTATGTTCTTTTACAAACAAAAAAAATGAAAAAAAAAGGAACGACATAAATAAATACATATATATATATATATATATATATATTATTTTATATTAGAATAAATTCAAATAGCACTCTGGAGTATTAATAAATGAACGATAGACACATTAAATCTAAATATTAAAATAGACATACATACAAACATATACATAATTCAATACCTTTTAAAAAATATTTTATATCTGGATAGGACTTTTATATTTCAAATGTGCAGATATATCTAATCTTTTCGATTAGATAAAAGAAAAAAAAAAAGGAAAAATATAATATTTTAAACTAAAAACTATGGAAAAAATCAAAGAAATGATAATCGTGTACACATAAATACATTAGTATATATATATATATATATATATATATATATAAATACATTACATAAATTATTATTTCCAAAACACTAATAAAAAAAAAATATAAAATAATAATAAAAAATAAATAAATAAAATATTGCACATATATATATATATATATATATATATGTATAATTCCTTTGTTAGGAAATATATATATAATTTTCCAAAAAAAAAAAAGAAAAATAATATAATGTAATATAATATAATGCATTCGTAACCATATAAACATTAGTATACACACATATATATAATGTATTATAAATATACTAATTTATATATAACAAATAAAAGAATTATGAAGAAATCACCTGAACTTATATACTAATACAAAAATTAAAAAAGCAACATAATGTAATATAATGGGTGTATTTTAAAATATTATGTTTTACATGTATTTAAAACTAAAGTAAAATAATAAAATTACCATTTTTTTTTTTTTTTTTTTTTTTTTTTTTTTTTATGAGGTTTCATGTAAAAACGTATTCTAATATAATTATTCTTCATAAAACTACATATTATATTTAATTATAGTTTCCTCTTTATTTATTTATTTATTTATTATTTACATTTTTTCTTAATTTATATGTATGAATCATATATCAGCTAAACTTATAGATCCGGGATTTGAAAAATATTTTTTAATGTTCTCGGTAAGTTCATATTGAACGTTATAATTTTTCCAAAGATCTATTAATTTGTTTTCTTTATTATTTTTTAATTCTTGATATTTTTTATTAAGGGTGTTTATTTCATTCGAAAGTGGTTCTAGAAAATTGTAAAGATTTTTCTTAGATTTCACAGAAAGATTTTTTTTATTCTTGTTCATCATACCAGGTTTGATATGTATATCATTAATATATTGTGGTAATAATTCTATTATTTGTACAATATAATTTTGATCCATTATAAAATCTTTATTACTTTTATATTTATCTGATAATTTTTTTGCAAAGGTTTGAATTTCAATAACGGTATGAGTACCTTGAACTATAAAAGAATCATGTATTATTTCAGCAATCCATAATGCATTTTCTAATTTTTTCTTTTCATCTAATAATTCATCAAATTCTCTATCAATTTCCATTTTTATTTCTTTAATAATTTTTTTCTTATTTGCTTCTTCTCTAATATTTTTCATATTTTTTGTTTCTTTTTTTTTAGAAGGAGAATCTTCCGTTTGGTTGTTATTATTATTACTATTATTATATGCACCTATGGCACCTAAATATGTAGAACCTCTTCTACGATTTTTTCCTAAAGGTGTTCTTGTCTTTTCCTTTTCCATATCTTGTAAAAATGTTCCATTCTTTCTTAAATCATTGGTTGCACATTTAATAGGACTATCTTGTATTACAATAAAATCATCAGCATTACTTTCTTGAGGTGTGCGAGCTAGATGTGCGAGAACTTTATTCTCTTCCAGAGTAACTGATGGAAATACAATTTCTTCATAATTAAAATTAGAGTGCCATTTTTTTAGTTGTGAATATTTTGCTAAATAAAAATTTGGATTTATATTTTTTAAAAATTCATTATGTTTCTTATTTACCCAATTAATTATAATTCTTTTAAGCATTTCTAATTTTTCCTCATTACTATATTTATATAGATTATCACAATTATCTGTATGTTCTCTAATTTGTATGTCTTCAATTTTTTTTCCTGTGACAAATTCTGGATAATGTCTTTGATTAGATTCGAACACTTCTTTTGTTATCGTAACCTTATTTAATTGAATTAAATTGGGAGCTATCCATGCTAATTGTTTTATCAATTCTTGTGTAAATGATATGCTATTATTTAAAACTCGAACTTCTGGTTTTACTATCTGAAAGAAAACAGGTTCATTCTTCTGATTACGTCTTGATATTACAACTAACAAATTTTTATACATGGCTATTAATTGATATGGTGTACCTGTTTCCTTATTAAATATAACATTTAAATCGCTAGAATATCCTTCATATATTATTTTTAATGGATTATGTTTTTCTTTTATCATTTCATTAACAGATTTGTTGTTGGATTCATCATCATTTGTTCGTATTTCATTATTATTAATATTTATTTTAACATGTTTATTTTTTTCTCCACTATTATTTATTTCAACGTCTTTACTTTTTCCTACATTATTATTTGTTTGAACATTATTATTTTTATTTTTATTGATGTCCGTTTTGAGAACAGGATTTACTTCATAGTCGATTGAATCGATATCACATAGGTCACTTTTTTCACTTGAGGAATTAATCTTTCTTTTTTTCATGGTATTACTATGAAGACTATTGTTATAAGGATCTTCATTATAGTCTTCCTTTTTTTTGCCATTGGAAACGACAATATTTAATATTTTTCTGGTGCTAATATTTTTGTGTGAATCGAATCTTTTTTTCTTACTTCTAGGAGAATCCTTATTATTATTAAAGTTACCATAATTATTGTTATTAATATTCTTATTATTATTATTACTAATTATATTATTACTAAATTGCAGAATAGTATTACTTTTTTGTGGCGATGAATAGTTATCTTTTTTTTTTGGCCAAACATTATTTTGATTATCATCATTTAATTCTTCAAGGTATTGTTTACTACAATTATCTAATAATGAGATGGGTGATTTATCATTATTATATTCGTATTCACTTATTAAACAAGCATTGTGTTTAAATAGTCCCTTAAAATCTTCATATGACATAAAATCATCATTTTCACCAGATAAAGGGAATTTACTAGGTGTTACTAAATTATTAATATATTTGGGTGGATTTACATAATTATTGATAGTTATACATTTATTCCCTATTAAACTCTCATCGGGTTCTAACATATCTTTTTCACAGGGAGTTTTATATTTTTTTAAAGTTGATGGATGATCTATTCCGGTGTAATACGAACTTACATTGCTCTTTTTGGGAGTTTGCCATCCTGCATTCATAAAAGAGGATACATTTTGTTTCATTGAATTATTGTAATTATCATTATGGCAATTTATATATCTACTATTATCAGTAGTACTATTATTACAATCAGGAATATTTCTTTTGTTAGGATTCATCACATTTTTATTATTATTATATTCATAATTATTTCTTTCATCATTATTTAATATTCTATTGTATGTATCACTAATTTGATTATTATTATTATTATTATTATTATTATTATTATTATAGTATCCATTATTCTCATTTAATTGATTATTTTTTAACATTTTATTGGTTAAATTATTATTTATTATTTCTTCTTTCTTTAGGTCTTTGTTCTTTGATTCGTTATTTTCCGATATATTCATTACGAAACCTTTTGCTCCCATACTTTTTTTTGTTCTATCAAAAGCTCTGGGTGTTAGCATATCATCATCTATAATATCACTTTGGGCATTCATTTGGATTTCTTTAAGTTTGGTAGATGATATCTCCATATTTTTTTCTTCCTTTTTAGTATTATATAATTTAGTTCTTTTTTGTATTTGTTTCTTTATACGTTTATCTTTTATATTATTCATAATATCGGTTTTTTTTTTTCTTTTTTTTTTTTTTTTGGCTATATTTATTATGTGCTTAATAATGATTATTTACTATAATGTATAAGTATATATTTACATTAAGCATTAAAAAAAGGAAAAGAATTTAAAAAAATTCATAAAAAGTAACATATATATATATATATATATATATATATATATATATATGTACACATATTAATTAATTGAATTATTTTATTTTTATTATTTTTTTTTTTCCTTCTTTCTACTATATAAATAGAAATAGAAATCATGGACATTTGGAATTATCAATAAATACATAAAGATACATATACATACATACACACACACACATACATACATATATACATACATACAAACATACATACATATGTATATATACATATATATATATTTATTATGTTTATATATTAATTTATATTATTCTTTTTTTTAATTCGTAGGAATGAATATATATAGTATGTAAGCATAATTATTTTTGCTTCACACTTATATTTTTATATATGCATAAAAAAATGACACAGTATAATTTTGTGAAATTTTTATTTTATTTTTTATTTTTTATTCTTTTTTTTTTTTTTTTTTTTTTATTTTCATATCGTATTTTTAATAATGTGTCAAAGAAAATTTTACAAACATTATTATATTCCATGATTTATTTTTTCTTCTTTTTTTTTATTTTTTTTTTTATTAAATATCTGTAAAAGTTAAAAAATAAAAATAAATATTAAAATATATAATTTATACAGGCATAAGGAATATATAAAAATATAGATACTTATATTTATAAATATTTAAATATTCATTAAAAAAAAAAAAAAAAAAAAAAAAAACTAATGTTTTTACTTTTTTTTTTTTTTTTTTAAATTATGAGAAATAAGTCAAAAGTCTTAACCGATCAAAATTTATAAAACAAAATAAAAAAAAAAAATAATAATATAATATTTCTTTAAATTTTTTTTTTATTTTATTTTTTTAAGTAAAATAAAAAATATAAGCTCTAAAATTTTTTTTTTTTTTGTGTTTCTTATAATAAAAATGAATATTTAAAAAAGAAACAGAATATAAAATAATATATAATATTTTATTATATAAATATAATATATAATAATAATACTGGACGAAAATTTTTAATATATATATTATATATATATATATATATATATATATGGGCAAAGCATTAGATTATTGAATTTGCTTTATAATATTATTGTGTATTAATTTATATATTATATATATAATAACTCTTATTTGTATATAAATAAATAATTATATATTTATATTGTATATATATATATACTATTTATGTGATATGTTATTTTATATACATGTATTATTTAAATATAAGTTTTTTTTAACACTTATAAAAAAGTAATGAAATATAAAATACATAAAAAAAAAAAAAAAAAAAAAAAAGGAAAAGCAAGATAATAGAATATAAAGAAAAATTCATAAAAAAATTAGGAAGAAATATATATATATAAAATAAATTAATATAATTGTAAATCATATATATATTACCAAAAATTCTTATAAGAAGAAAACTCATAAAAAATAAATCAAAATTTATTATATTTATTTATACAGATGGATGCTCGGTTTATATTATATTATATATATATATATATATATATATATATTTATAGTATTAAAAAATAAAATAATAAAATTTAGTACTTTAACATTTGCACATTAATAAAATATGTAATTATATAAAATATAAAAAACACACTAGGTATATATTATATGAAAGTCAATACATATGAAATGAAAGAAATAAAATTACATATATTATATATTTCATATAAGATTAAGGCTTTAATATAAAATAAATCATATATATATAATATTATTTTAGTGTAAAAACTTTATGTATTTTTATAAAAAAACATAAAGATATGAAAAGAATACATTAAAGATGTATATGACATAATAAAATTATAATATGATATACATACAATTATAATTTATATAATTATATTCTTATAATGTAATTTTTTATCTTAAAAGCAAAGTATATATAATATTGATGTTCAATGCTTAAAAGAAAATAAATGTATAAATTAATAATTAAATATATAATATATATATATATATATATATTATATATATATATATATATTATATATATAAAAAAAAAAAAGAATTATAATTATATTTTTAAAATATTTTCGGAATTTATTAAAAAATCATAATTATACTGTTATTATTATATGCATAATATAGTTTACATATAAATATAAATATATATATATATATATATATATATATATATATATATATATATATATATATATACATATATTATTTATATATATATGTGTAATGTATAAAATATTTTTATATGTATATCAATGAATATTTAATTCAGGATATTTAAAATAATTCTTTTATGAATACATAAAATATATCACACACATATATATATATAATTAAATTCTTGCAGTATGCATTTTTGGTTATTAAAGTAGAAAAGTTTATGATTATTTTTCTTTTTTAACAATGTTTTTCATCGTTCTTATATTATTATTTATATCTTCATTTTTCTTTATCATTATATAAAAGAAATACATATAATTTTTCCACAGAACCATCCGAATAATATATTCATTATATTTATGGTTAGTTTCACTTTTTCTTAACCTTTGTGTATTCCTTCCCTTTTTTTCTTTTCTTTTCTTTTCTTTTTTTTTTTTTTTTTTTTTTACATAATATTAAAAGTATCTTATACGCTTGTCTTGATTATTACATTTTTTTTGTGATCACCATTTTGATTTTTATTTTCTCGTAAAATAAATATTAAGAAAATAAACTTGAATTTTCTTTAATTTTAACAATATATATATATATATATATATATTATGATAATTTGATTACTTTTTATAAATGCTGAATATATAATATCTTATATGAATGTGCATGGCTTATTCTTTTCTTTTCTTTTCTTTACTTTCTTTTTTTTTTTTTTTGTTGTGTTCGATTTTTCCTTTTTTCTAGATTTGTCATTATTCTCTATCCATAAATGTACGTTAGTTAATAATAATATAACGAGAATTATGTTACCATATATATAATGTATATATTATATAATACTGTTTTTTATTATCATGTCTTAAGGTATGTATTTATTTTTAATATATAAATATTTTTATTTATCTAAATTGTAAGATATATATATATATATATATATAATTATAATATAGAAGAAAATTTTGTATCGAAGAATCACATTTTATTTTTAAAAAAATATCATTTTTGCATTTGTACCTAATAATGTTTATCTTTCTAAAAAAAAAAAAAATATAATAATACAATATAAATATAAATTATTAAACTGAATGTTTTTTTTATTTATTATTAATTTTTTTTTTTTTTTTTTTTTTTTGATAAAAATTAAACGAATTCATCTTTTATATTTTTTTTATTTTTGCCTAAATGAAAAAAGTATATAATGAAATAATATAAAATAATAGGAGTGTTATATTTTTTTTTATAGAATATATAATTGCCTTGATAAATGTTTTTTTTTTTTTTAAAATAAAATAAATTATTTTAAATGACTAGTTCAAATTATTTTAAAAATGATAGCAAGGTCTATAAAGAATCAGTTAACATATCAAACTATAATTATGATAGTGATGTGATAGAAATAATTAGTTTAAATGATAATGATACAGTTAATAGTAATACTCAAAATTCAAGTTATTTTTCGAAGGATGTTAAAAAGAATATAGAATATAATAAAAGTAAGGAAATGTCTAGCGATAGTAAGTATTAAGTAAAATATATTATGTATAGTTGAACATATTAGTATAATATAATATATATATATATATATATATATATATATATTCTTATACACAGAACTACTGTGTTTTTTATGGAATCCTATATATAATATATTCTTATAAAATTTTACAAAAGTATTGTTTTTATTTTTGTTATTTTTTATTTTATTTTACTTTATTTGTTTCTTTTTAAACTTCCCATTTTTGTAGTTGAAATTATTGAAGACATAGGTAATTATAAATATGAAAAAATAAAACTGGAAAAGTTAAAAGAACACCAATTAAATTCTAAGAAAGCTGAATTTATTAGAAATAAAGGAGTTTATTTTGAATATTATCTTGGTTGTATAGAAACTGAATCTATTATTTTATCAAGTGAAGTATGTGAAATTAAAGATTATAAGAATGTTATAATAAGTTATGAAATATCTCCTAAGTCTACAAAAAGATCATATTCACCTATGTATACATTAAAAATAAATAATAATTATGATATATCAAATGATTATATTAGAATTATAGGTAGAAATGTACCTATGAATAATAAGAAAGTGAAAAAAAAAAAAGTTTCAAGCAATAAAAAAAAAAATTCCGCATCTAGCAATGATGATTATTATGAACAAAATTATGATACGAACAAAGTAATATCTGCAGATCAAAAATTTGTTGAATATGACAAATGTAAAAGTGAAGTATTAAAAGATATATATGAAGGTTATTCATGTATAAGAATCAAACATAATAATAGAGATATATCAAAATTAAAAAGTAATTTATCTAAAACCTTATCTGTTCTTTTAGTATTGAATGCTATAAGAATAGAAATAAAATTAGAAAAGATATCTCAAAGTGAATTAAAATTTGGTGGTAGCTTAAAAACCTTTGTTCATGTTATTTTATATCCTGATGCTTTTAAAATTGATTCACATAAATTTCATGAATATAATTCTTTAATTAAACATAGTGTAAATAATATGTTTAAGGAGTTAAAAATAATTCCATTACGCTTAGCTAAGAATATTGATGAGGAAACATTAGAAATTTATAAGGTAAATAAAGATGAGTTACTCACATCAGCTAGTCCTTTAAAAAGTATAATTATTAATTATAATAATAAAAAGGATCATATTATGAACAAATCGGGAGACACATCTACGGGGTTCTGTACACCTCACAAAGCTTTAGGATATATTGAGTCCAAAAAAACTATTGGTAAGAAAAATAAATAAGACAAATTATATACAAATGAAGAAATATATATAAATAAATAAATGTATGTATATATATATATATATATATATATATATATATATGTGTATGTATGTGTATAATTTCTCCTTCAGATATAACGAATTTGTCAAGTACCAAAGAAGAAGAAGAAATAATAGACAGCTTAAGTGAAAATGAAATAGAAGAAAAAAATGAAGAAGCAACTAATTTAATTTTTGTTGAAGAAAAATTTAGAGGTGGTTATTTACTAGAAGACTTTGAAGAAATTTATCCTAACGAATATTATTTTAAGCCTATGTTAAAAACATATCAAGCAGAAGGGGTGTGGTGGATGTATACAAGGGAAAATCCACCTGAATATACTAAAAAGTTGGAACAACAAAAAAGTAATATAAATGAAATTATAATAGATGATGCTATAAAAATGCCAACACAAAAGGGTGATATTATTATTACCAATACAGACGAAGTACGTAAAAGTGATAAAAACCAAAGAAAAGAAATAAATATTGTGGATATTACAAATATATATAAAAATGAAAATTACGAACAAATATTTAAAGGTAAAGTGGAAAATAATCAACTTAACATTAAAGATGAAAACAAAAAATGTGATCTTAAAGTTAACAGTGAAACAGAAATTTTTGAAACGAATATAAAGAATGAAAATTTTTATATGAAAATGGAATGTAAAGAAAAAATTAGTAATGATACCATAACATGTAAAAAAAATATGGATAATGTAAAATTAGAAGAATGTAGTGATTATGAAAATGAAGATGATGACATACGGAATAAAGAACCATTAAACCCATTATGGGAAGAACATGCATTTATTCCTAACATCAAAATATATGAAAAAGATAAACTTGTGTGTATTCTAAAATATTTTTATGTGAATAAATTAACAGGAGCCTTTTCATTAACGTATCCTCAGTTTGTACCACCATTCAGAGGGGGTATATTAGCAGACGAAATGGGATTAGGTAAAACTATTCAAAGTATAGGTTTAATTACACATGATATATATCATAATAAATTATATACTAAAAATAATTTAGAAAATAAAAAAAATTTCACTTATTTAATTGAAAATACTATAAAAGGAGTACATTTTAAAAGAGGAGGTACATTGGTTATTGCACCTCTAGCTTTAATATATCAATGGAAAGAAGAAATTGAAAGACATACCAAAGAAGGTTTTGTTACATGTTATATTTATTATGGTACCTCTAAAGATATTAGTAGTGAAGAATTATCTGGATATTCTGTAGTATTAACAACATATTCTACATTAGTTTCTGAATATAAAAATACGCTTAATAAAAAATTTACAAATAAAACGGAAAATAATAATAATAATAAAAGTACATACGGAAATAAAGAATCATTTTTTAAAGATGTATCAAGTAGTGTTACGAAAAGAAAGATGAACAACTTTTTTATGAAATCTGTGTTAAATACTGGTAATAAAAATAATGATAATATATTTTTATTTGATAAAAAAAAGACTAATACGATTTCATATAATATGAAAGAATATCCCTTATATAATATAACATGGAGAAGAATAATAATTGATGAAGCTCATGTTATTAAGAATAAAAATTCCATTCAATCTGTTGCGGTATGGAAATTAAGAGGAGAAAGAAATTGGTGTTTAACTGGAACACCAATACAAAATTCTATATTTGATATATTTCCTCTTTTCCGATTTTTAGGAATAAAACCATATGGTACTATTGAATGGTGGAATAAGGAAATTGTAGATTATGTAAATAAGAATAAACTAAATTTAGCTTTAGATGTTGTTCGAAAAATTTCATCACCTATATTATTAAGGAGAACTAAAAAATCCAAAACCAAAAATGGTAATTCTATAATATCATTGCCAAAAAAAAACATACATTTAGAAAAATTAAAATTTTCATTAGAAGAAGAGGATTTTTATAGAGCCATTTTTTATAGAAGCAAAACAAAATTTGATACTTATATGCATGACGGAAATGTCTTAAGTCATTATTCTCATGTTTTACAACTTTTATTAAGGTTAAGACAATGTTGTTCTCATCCCTTGTTGTTATTTTCCAAGCCATTTTTTGAGGAATGGAATAAAGATGATATTAACGATGCTTTGAAAAATAAAACTGATAATGAAGACAAGGGTGACGATTTAAAAAAAAGTGAATATATTAATAATACAGACATGAATGTATTTAAAAGTGAAAAAAATAAAATGGATGAAGAAATTGAATACAATAATCCATGTTTTAATAAAGTAGATCATTCAAATGAGAATAATATGGGAAATAATTTAATATATAATTTTATCTTAGGATCAACCAAATCAAAAAATATAGATGATGATTATGCAAAGGAACTTGAAATTTTAAAGAATGGTAATTTCATGCAATGTTGTATTTGTTTAGAAGATGCCACATATCCTCTAATTAGTAAATGTTTGCATATTATGTGTAAAAAATGTGCAGACGATTATTTCCATTTAACTCAAATAGCAGATAAAAAATGTCCACAATGCGATAATTATATAAGTTTAAAATCATTAAAAACCATGCAAGAAAACAAATCTCCTTTGGATGAATTATTAAAAAAAATGAAAACAGATAATTTCGTATATTCAACAAAGTTAAAGAAATTGTTTGAGCACATTCAAAAGGATATGCAAAATGAATTACATATTGTTGTTTTTTCACAATGGATAGGATTTCTTAAAATTATAGAAAAGTTATTAAACTTATATAATATAGCAAATAAAATATATGATGGTTCATTGACCTTTGAACAAAGAAAAGCTACATTGAATTGGTTCAATATACAAAAGGGGAAAATATATCAACCAGGGGTAGGATTTATTAAACCATCTTATGTTATACCTGTAGAAAATTTTGCTGGAAAAGTTTTATTATGTTCATTAAAAGCTGGAGGTGTGGGATTGAATTTAACCGTATCATCAAAAGTATATTTAATGGATTTGTGGTGGAATCCAGCTATAGAAGATCAAGCCTTTGAAAGAGTACATAGAATAGGACAATTAAAAGAAGTTAATATTTATAAATTTGTTTTAGAAAAAACAGTAGAAGAAAGAATTTTACAAATACATCAAAGTAAACAATATACAGCTAACCAAATTTTGACCCAAGAGGGAAATAAATTAAATACTGAAATGAATATGGTTCCGCACAAATTAGGAATGGATGACTTTATATTAATGTTCAAAGATTGGAATACAGATGAATAAAAGACTTTAAAATATTATCAATATGAAAAAAAAATGTATCCGTTCTATTTATATTAATCATAATATATTTATTACCAATAAGTTTTTGTGTGTATTCATATAATATGTAGCTTCTAAAAATATTGGAACGAAAAAAAAAAAAAAAAAAAAAAAAAAAGGAAAGAATATATATATGTATATATATATATATATATATACAATTTTTTTTTATTTTTTATGTATATATTTACATTTTAGGACGTGTATATAATAATTACTATCTCAACAGTGTCATTATTTTATTTTTCTATATTAATATAAATATTCTTTATTCACATAAATTGAAGTAAAATAATATTTTATTAATTATAAATATTCCTTTTATTATTATTATTATTATTTTCTCTTTTAACATTATCATCATATTTCTTATTTTTCCTTTGGAAATATTATATATATATAATAAAAAATGTATTTACGTCAATTGGATTATTTTTATATTTATGTATTATTATTTCTATTCCTTGTTTTTCTTTTCAACTTATACATTTAATTGATTTTTAAATGTGTTAATATAAATTAATTTTTTTTTTTATTTATTTATAAATAAATAAATATATATATATTTATATATAATTATACATTCTTAAGAATAAAAAAATAATTAAAATTAAAGAGAAAACATTAAACACATTCTTTAAATAAATGTCATCACAATTATATATATATATATATATAATATGTATAGTTCTGTGAATTTTTTTATTTTAAAAATATTAAAAATGAATATATTTTTTGTTCATTCATAATCTTCTCTTTTTCTTCATTTCAGTTATAATAATATGATATAGTAATATACAAATATATCCTTTGAGGATTATATATTATAATATATACATCCCTCATAAATATTATATTTTTAATTTCCTTTTTTTTAGTCCTTATTTTGTTTATGTTTATTAATTTATTATTTATTTTATTTTTTTGTGATGTATAATTTATTTTTAAATAGGAAAATAATTTTATGTACACTATTTTTAGTATGCTTAGAATTTCGTCATGTATTAAATAATGGAATTGCAAATGATATTCACTTCTATAAAAATGTTAATCGACATGAAAAAAAGAGAAAGAATTTATACAGACAACCATTATATATATTAAAATATAAAATATATAATAATAAAAAGAGATTTAAATTAAATAATTGGTTTAATTGTGATAAAAAAAGACCTGAAAGGAAACTGGAACCTTATGAATTAAATATAAGAAATGATAAAAAATTTCCTAAATATTCTAAGAAACCAGTTAGTCCTTCGTCTAATTTAAATAATTTTTCTCCATTTAAAAATATTATTAATAGTTTTCAACCAGTGGATCATGATATAAAAAATAAATTGAGAGAAGAAGGTTTTCAATTTGAGAGTGAAAGGAAAGAAACTAATATTTTTCCTTCGTTAGATGAAATTATAAAAAATGGAGATCCATCAACTAATATGCATTTTTATAGAAGAAAGAAATTGAAGTGTTCACTATATAGTGATCCGTTTAAATTTGTGAAAGGTAGAAAAGTGGTAGAAAAATATAATAGAAGTGTACCTGAAGAAAAACGTTTAAATTATGACATGTTTAGGTGTGATATATTTTATGTGCATTCTGACGGAACTATAATGAACATTGAAGTAAGAAAATAAAGAAATATATATATAAGGCACTAATATATATATATATATATATATATATTTTTGCTTAGAAAAAGAAATATATAATATATTTATTAGAAAATATTTTAAATCAAAAATTTTATTTTTTATGAATATTATAGGAGGATAGACCACCATTTGATAAAAAATTGGAAGAAAGTGATAGATATAAAGAACCAAGATATATTATATCTACAGCGGTAAGATGAATAGTGAATAAGGAATATATATATATATATATATATATATATATATATGTGTATATTTTTTTTTTTTTTATTTTGCAGCCGGGACATGCCAAGGAAAATAACTTAAAGGTATAAAAAAAAATAAAAAAAAAAAATTATTAATATGTTTATAATATTTTATTTTTATATTTTTATTCATCATGTCCCTATATTTCCTTTTAATTTTTTTTTTTTGCATTATTTTATTGTTCCATAGATTGGTGATAAGTTCCCTATAATCACCGATGAAAATAAGAAAAAAATATTCGACAATCATTTTGCTAGACCAAAGAAAATGAGAGAACCATTAATATTGCCAGATGGAAGGAAAATACCATAAATGAATGTTTTTCCCCCCACTCACATTATAAATAATATATACCTTATATAAAATTAAAGTAAATATTTTGTTATATATTATGTATATATATATATATATATATATTAAAATGTTTCAAGTTTTTTTTTTTTTTTTTTTTTTTGTGATATTAAAAAAATATGTATAACAAAATATTAATTATTTAAAAAAAATTAAAAATAAAACATATGTATATATATATATATATATATCACCATTTTTTATGAATTAATATTCCTTTCCAAAATATATGGCAGATTTATATCCTTCTGTTGTGGTAAATCAAAAAAGAATGTTCCATCATAAGAAACTAGGGGAGATATTTCACAAAAATTTTTTTCTTCATCTTTATTATCAATAATATTAAAATTTTTATATTGAAGCCATGATTTATGTAAATTACTTAATGCTTTTTGGGCATTCAATATTCCGTACTCCTCATTTTTATTTTTTATTGGATAAAATTCCTTATTCCTATTAACTTCTAGGGATAAGATATTACGAGCATATTTGAATATATCAAAAATGAAATATTCATAACAAAAAGCTTTAGAATTAATTAGATGTCCATTATTATCATTAATTAAAGATTGAATATCAAAATATTGTTTTTTCCTTATAATTTTATGTAATTTCAATTTATTATATATTCTATTTTTTACAATGTGTTTTAAAAAATCTACTGTAATTATATGATGACATATATTCCCATATTTAAATAATTCTTTATTATTTAAAATGCAATCATTTAATTCAGTATATTCACATACAGAAAATGTATTATCATTTTTAAATATATTGTCTTTATTCTTTTTATTATGTTTATTTATTTCATTTTTTACTTTTTCTTTTAAACAAAAGACACCCATTGATTCCTGATCTTCCCTTTGAACCGCTTTGTTAGCTATATCGCAATTGAAGAATGAACAAAATCCTATTAGTATTGGATCTGCTATTTTATTTAATATATTATCTATACTTACAATCTGAGTATATTTTATATTTTCTTTTATCATATGGTCAATTATATTGT
The DNA here is from genome assembly GCA_900257145.2 of Plasmodium billcollinsi. NCBI lineage: Eukaryota > Apicomplexa > Aconoidasida > Haemosporida > Plasmodiidae > Plasmodium > Plasmodium billcollinsi. The sequence continues at coordinate 1,714,182 of LT990242.2, forward strand.
ATCTATCTAAAGCTTTAAAAATACATCCATTTCCTCCAGGATTTTCTAAAAGGATTTCTGGACTTGATAAGAGTAAATTATAATTCAAATCTGTTGAGAAATTATCACATTGTTTAAAAAATATTACTTGTTCCTTTTTCAAACCAAAAAAATTATTATTTTGTAAATATTTAACTATATTATCATGGGTAAAATTTGAGGTCATAATATAAATATAAATGAGTGTTTTTTCTTTTTCTTCATTTTTAAATTCATGTATATCCAATGTTATATTAAATTTATTATATTTTGAAGCTTTTATATCGTTTAAATTTGTAATAGATGATTTGTTATGTTCACTTTTATTATTATCTATATTTTTATTACTATTACTATATATATCATTGTTCTTATTAATATGTATATTATTGTTTATGCCCTTTTTAAAATTATCACTTTTAACTAATTCATGGCACTCATTTATTTTATTAAGATGTTCTTGTTTTTCATAGAGTGAGCAATATTCCTGTAAAAATATAATTTGCTCAAAAAAAAATTGTAAAAACGTTTTATTCATCAAAGGAGTTACTTCTAATAATCCTTTAGGATTATTTAATCCAAGCCTAGAACCTAATCCTCCAGCTAAGAATAAAACAGAAACTTGATTTTTCTTAATAATCTCTATACCTATTTCTTTTAACTCACTACATAAATTTTGTTTTTTGTATGTATTCATAAATATACTTCCATTTGGTGGCTTACTACAATTATAAATACTATCAATATCAATAAGTTCAGGTGGTGATATTAAATATTGTTTCTTTTCTTTATCTTTATTTTTTAATTTGTTCAAATTGTGTAAATAATGTTCTAAATCGTTCGTATTTAAATTATTAAAATCAAATGATGGAAACTTTTTAAAATACTCTAGTAGCATATCTTGATTGTATTGTTCTAAGAGTTCAAAAACTTTTTGCATCCTAAATAGAAGAAAAAAGAAAAACACTAAATAGAAAAAGTAAAAAGAAAAAACAAAAAAACAAATAACAATAAACAATAAACAAAAAAGGAAGGAATTATATTTGTTATGTACTCATAATTTACACATTTTCATAATTTTCTTCATATTAATTCATAATTGTATTATATTAAGAAATATTATGATAATACAAATATTCATGATTATTTATTTTTTCAATAATTACATCCTTAATTCCTATATGACTCATATATAATATGTTAAAGCGCCATTTTATTTTTTCTCTCAACATGAAATAATGAAAAGGAAATATTTTTTAAATTTCTATATAATTTAAACATATAAAATTGTAAATTATTTCTTTATTGTTATAGAAAGAAAAAAAAAAAAAAAAAAAAAAGTAAATAAATAATTAAAATTGGAGGAATATTCTCGTAATAATATACTTTAGTTTTTTTTTTTTTTTTTTTTTTATATATAAAAAATGATAAATATTTTAATGGCATATACATATATAATGTGTAATAATATTATATTGATTTTACATATTTATACACTTATAAAAGGTAAATATTAAAAAAATATGAATTTTTTTTATATGCTTATTTTTATTTTTGAACAATTCTATTTATATTTTAAGTTTCATGAAATCAAACGAAAAAAAAAAAAAAAAAAAAAAAACAGAATATTTGAAAAATATAAAAATGTCAAAATCTAAAAAATTTAAATAACAAATTAAATACAAATAAATAAATTTCTTCTAAAAAATAACATGCAAAATATAGAAAAAAAAAAAAAAATAAATAAATATATATATATACACTATATAAAAATAAACATTTATAGCTAATAAGTAATATCAATATAAGGGGAAATCATAAACAATCACGTAATGTGTATAAAAAAGTATTTAAAAAATAAATTATATATTTATTTATATGTATGTATAATATAATATATATATATATATATATATTTTTTTTTTTTTCTTCTCTTTTTTATAAAATGTGCATGAAAATAAATATTAAAGAAGAAAAATAATATTTTATGATATATTTGTTATATATTAATAATAACTAAATATAAAAATAAGAACATTTAATATATCTTCATTTTATATATTTGCTATTAAAACGGAGTGACCAAATCTGGGAACTAATAATGATGGGCCAAGTTGCCATTCATTTGTATCTGGTGAAAAGAAATGACATGAATTTAGAACTTCCCCATTTTCTCCTCCTGTAATTATATAAGAATCTGACAATGTAGCAGCTCCAAAATTCATTTTTTTCTCTGGTACTCCATTTAAAAATTGCCATCTTTTATTAAATGGTTGATATTGTTCAACGGAATCTAATATGTTATGTTCATTATCAATACCTCCAACTACATATATTTGATTAAGGTAATTAAAAGCTGCTCCTGAACTTCTAGCTTCTAATAAGGCATATGGAAATTGTTCCCATTTATTCATTTTTTCTTCATATACTTCAATAGAATTTAATCTCTCACCATTAGTTCCACCAATCACATAAATTTTATTATCAAAAGCAACACACATAGCTGATGATCTAGGGGTATTCAAAGGTGCCACTTCTACCCATGCTTTCATGCGATGATCATATGCTTCTACATTAGGTATAATAGAAGAACCATCATATCCACCAATACAATAAATTCTACCATTTGACGTAACACCACAATTATTTCTTCTAGGTATATTTAAATTACTTGAAACAAACCATACATCTCTTAAACGATCATATACCTCAGTTTCAAACAAAGCTTTATAATCATAATTATTACCACCAAAAACATATAAGAAATTATTCAATACAGCACTACCAAAATAAGCTTTTTTGGTTGACATAGGTGTACACATACGCCAGCACTGTTGACTAATATCTAATAATTCCATCGAATTTAAATATTCTACACCATCAAATCCACCTATACAAAATACTAAGGGAAATGGTAAAAATTTAATACCATAAAATTCTGCTTCTTTCAATAAAGCTTCACTTTCACTTAAATCTTTTGGTATAGGTATAGTTAATGGATTTCTTAAGAAGTTAAGTATAATTCTAAATAACTCACTATCCCTATCTAAGAATATTCTTCCTTGTTTATCTCTCGTTACATGATGTCTTCCACTTAATAATTTTTCTATAAATGAATCTTTTTGTTGTGTTAAGGTATGTCTAGATGTTTCAAAAATAGCTCCACCAACATTAATATCAATCATAGTTTCAGTAGCAATATTTGCATCAACAATTTTTTTTTTATCATTCTCAAAATTTTTATATTCTTGATAATATTTTTCTTTTTCCAAATATAATACTAATTTAATTTTATCGATTTCTTGTAAAAATCTTAATCTTTCTTCATCAAATCGTTTCCTATGTTCTTCTTTTTCTTTTTTTATTTGTTTATAACCATTAGATATGTCAATATCTAATTTCTTTCTTTCATCATGTAATTTCTGTTCTTCAATATTTTTACGGTTTTCTAATTCTTTGTATAATCGTACTCTTTCCATTTCTAGTTCTTTTTTATCTTTAAATAATTTATCTTTTTCTCGAATAAAATTCATTTGTGTCTTTTTTAACCAATTAATAAATGTAATTCTTAAATCACCTACCATATTTTCAAAATCACTAGCATCACTTAGTTCAGTTTCAATAATTTTCTTTTCATAAGTATCATTTATATTATTTACAGTTGAAAATTTTTTTAAATTGTTTAATCCAGAATCATCATTTATAAGATTTCCAGCATCAAAAAAATTTTCTTTTTTGTTAGTATTCATAATTGATGGAGAACTCATATTATTATTAATAAGATTATTAGTTATATTATTTGCTGTCAGATTATTATTATTATTATTATTATTATTATTATTATTAACGTTATTATTTTCATTTGTAATAGTATCTTTTTTTTTATTTAACAATTTATTTAAATATTTATTTCCAATATTATCTTTAGACATATTATTAAATGTTCTCGATAAATTGCTTGGTAAAAAATCTTTTTTACTATCAAAGTTCGAATCTAATACACTCATATCAATGGATTCTAATAAGCTATCTTTAATATTTGCATAACTACTATTATTTAAAAGGAAACTATTATTTTCGGTTTTTTCATTTTTATCACTAGTTAGATTCATAAATGAATTTGAATCATTCTCGCTACTACTTCCACTTTTATCATCACTATTGCTGTTACCACCAGATTCCTTATCATACGTCATAGAAAAATTAGAGATACTATTTGCTTTTGCTTTTTCTCCTTCCATTATTATAATTTAATTAATAAAAACATAATAAATGAATAAATAAATAAATAAATAAATAAATATATATATATATATAATTTCTTGGAGAAATTATAACACCAATATTTACGCCTTCTTATATTAAAATTACTTCATATATATCTATATATTTTTTATCAACTAGAATCTTTTAATTTGTTATAATATTTAAAAAAATATTATAAACATATATATATATATATATATATATATATATATATAAGACATGGATAAACATAAATATATATTTTTTTTTTATTATAAATCAAAAAAAATAAATAAACAAATAACTTAAATAAATATAACTAAATAGATAAATAAATATATATATATACATATATATTCATTTACATATGGTAAAAGAAAAAAAAAATGTATAAATATATAATAAAATAGTAACAAAATGATCAGAAAATTTATTAATATTATTATTATATATAACAGAATTTTTCTTCTAAATTTAATTTATAAAATTTTTATGTATTATATATATAGATATATTATTATATATTTTATATATATATATATATATATAATAAATCTATCAAAAAAAATATATAAAATTATTTATTAATAAATAAAAATATATATATATATATATATATATAATAATAATAATAATAATATATATATTTTTTTTTTTAAATATTATATTTTTATTATATAAAAATATAATAATAATAATAAAATAATAAAATGAATATAAAAATATACTTATTTTTTATAAATAATAAATATTATATATATAAAATATAATAATATTTTATTAAAAAAAATTTATGCATTACAAAAAAATAAAAAATTATATTTTTCATAATATAAAAAAAACTCTATAGAAAAATAATATATTTTTTTGAAAAAAATTTTTTGATAAAATTATAATTTTTTTTTTTTTTTTTTTCTATATTTATTTTAATGGTATTAATAATAATAAATTATTTTTCGAATTAATACAAAAATAAAAAAAAATTATGATGTATTAAAAATATTATGCATATTTATATATAAAATATTTTAATATATTATAAAATATATAGAAGCAAAAAAACTTTATTATTTATTATATATGCATAAAACAAATATAATTTATATATATATATATATATATTATGATATATATTTTGTATATTTATATATTACGTATAATATAATATTATTATATAAAATAAATTTATAATATAATATTTTTATATTTTTATCTGTACATCTAAAAAACATTATTATAATAGACAAAATAAAACAAAAGGGGTAAAAAAAACAAATTTAAATAAATAAATATTTTCATATATTTTTGAATGAGAACAAAAAAAAAAAAAAAAAAAAAAAATTATTTTATATGTTTCGTTCTTTTTTATGTATTTTTAATATATATGAAAATTAAAAATATTATTATATATATGTATATATATTATATATTACAAAATAAATAACTTATCAAAATATATTTATTATACCTTTTTTAAATAAATAATAATTACATGATAAATGTATATTTATAAATATAATAATAAAATAATTTCTTTTTTATATATTTCTTTTGGTATATACTCTCAATAATCGTATTATTTTTATCTGTCACTAATTCAACATGGAATTTTTGAAATATAAACAAAATATTCGTTTCATATATAATAAAAATATAATTTGTATCAAAATATGTAACATATAATAATATAGTTGTTTATATAGAATATATATATATATATATATATATATATATATAAGAAAAATATTACAAAAAATATATAGTACTTATATATAACATAAACAAAAAATAAAATTAAAGTATTTATAAATATGTCTGTTTTTTTTTTTTTTTTTTTTCTATTTAATCTATGGTTACATTATTTTGCGACAACATTTTTTTGCGGTTTCACATTATATAATTTTTTTTTTTATATATAATATTCATTCAAAATAAAATAATAATTATTTAAAAAATTATGTATTAACAAAAAAAATTCCAATGTTTTTCCTCTAATGTTTTTATACGGTTATAATAATTTTATATTTATTAAATGAAAATAAAAAAAAAATATTATATATATATATATATAATATTATAAGAAAAAATAAAAAGGAAATACAGATTAGTTCACGTATGCATGTGTATGTAATATTCTACATATTATTATTAAAAAAAAAACTAATTAAATAAAAAATATATATAATATTATATTTAATAGAATTAGGAATAGAATTATGTATAATAATTTTTAAGATCCATTTACCTTCTTATTTACAGAAAGTCCTAATATTTTGATGATATATTTATTATAGAATATATGCATTTGATCATATAATTATTTTTTTTACATTATAAAATTCTTTTTATGATAGAAATTATGTTTTAAACGATATCTATAATTATAATATATTTTATTAGTGTATTTAATAAATAAAAGAATATATATACATATGTATATATGTATGTATAATTATTATAGGAATATATACTACGTTACCTTTAAAACTTTTCACAAATATATCACTGCATAATTAAAATATATATATATATATATATAATTAATATATAATTTATATATTTATTAAAATTTGCACACACAATTTAACTACAAAGGGGCTTTCCATTTTTATAAAAATTACCCTTTGGTGTATATTTTTTCTTTTTTGCATATGTATATATTTTCATATTTTATTCTATATATATATATATATATATATATTTAAGAACTTTTCTTAAAAAAATAAAATAAAATACATAGGAATAATATACATACACATACATAATGATTATTATTTTATTATTTTCTAAATTTATTATTCTATGTATATGCTTTTAAAAGAGTAAAATATTTCATTGTTTTTTGAAAATTAAAAAAAGTGTAATTTAAAATTTGACGTATTTTTTTTATTGCAGAAATATTATTATCAAATTGCAGAAAAATATAAAAAAAATAAAAGGCGTACAAAAAAAAAAAAAAAAAAAAGTCAATATTTATAATTTATATGAGTATAAATGTTATTATTTATTTTTGACGTTTTCTATTGTATTATATTATATTATATTATATATATATATATATATATATATTCTATATATTGTAGTGGAAAAATTATTTTATTTATCTATTTTTTTTTTTCATGTGTAAAATTAGAAATAAAAAATACATCATTAGTATTTTAATAGTTTTAAATAATTCCATTTAACAAGAATAAAAAAAAAGTAAATATAATATTCATGAATATATATATATATATATTAATAAGAATGTAAGCCCAATGATTAACGTCTTCTATATATTATATAATAAGTATTAGTTTTAAATTAAAATATGTAATAAATATATATTAAGAATTAATTACAAAATTTAAATATTTTTATTAAAAAAAAAAAAAAAAGATAAATTTTTAAAAAATTGACAAGGATAACTATATATAACTACCGATAATAAATAAAAGAGAAAAATAATATGTAATTAAATATAGTTAAATAATATATATATATATATATATAATTATAATATAATAAAAAGAGATTTTAGAAAGAATAAGGTTTAAAATATTTATAATACTTTATTTTTGATTTACAATATGATAATGAAAAGGAACATAAACACCCCATATATATATCTACTATATATATATATATATATATATATATTTATATTTTTCTTTTTTTTTGCAGCATTTATATTATTATCTTGTGTATATTCAATTAGTGGTTTTTAAATAATATGGTGATTTGTGCATTAGAAACGACATAAGAAGTGAAAATGTATGTAATGCAACTTCCTTATTTTCACATTTGACCAATTTTGAGATATATAAATATTTATTTTTTTTTTTCTTATGATTATTATATTTAAATAATTTTTTTATATTCGTATTTTGATATTCACTATTATGTTCATTATTATACTTATAATTTTTTGTTTTATATTTTTTATTTTGTTTCCATAATTTCATATGATTATTCTGATTGTCACTGTATGACATAATATTATTTTTATTTCTATTTTTATTGTTATTGAAATGTTTTTTTTTTGTTTCTTTTTTATAATATTTTGTACTGTGATGTTTAATATTTTTGGTTTTGTCTAGATATAAATTATCAAATATATTAATTTTATTGTTTTTTTTTTTTTTTTTTTTTCTTTCGTCATTTATTTGTGAAATCTTAGCACTTGGTTCTTCAGGCATATATTTAGAAGTAGTACGATAATGATGAAATTTTTGTTCTTCTTTAAATTCATTTTCAAAATATTTTTCATAAGTGGATTTTCTCATTATACGTTTCAATCTATTATTTGAATCACTTTTTTTATATAAAATTAAATTAGAAATATTTGTTTTTCTTTTTTCCTTCTTATTTTTATATAATGATTTATATAATATTCTAATATAATACGATGGTTTAAAATCAGAAAGTTGTCTAAAAGGTTGTGGGGTGAATAAATTTTTTATTTTCCATGTGGATCTGTTATTATTAATTTGATTATTTTGGTCTTTATTTTTTTCATTGCAAGTAAGTTTTTCATTTATATTATTATTATTATTATTATGATTCATGTTATTTTCAGTGTATTTGCTATCATCATTTTTGTCCTTATTATTCAAATATTTATTTTCTGTACGGCTGCTTATTGAATATCGCTTGAAATTACCCTTGTCCATTTCTATTAATAATATATCCACTTTGATTATACAATTAATATATAAAGACCATAATAATTTATCCTTTTGACAATATCCTAATTCATTATTACTCACCCATAAATAACTTTTTATATTATTTGGAGTGTTATCATTAATAGTATATAAAAGTATAATAGCAACAATATTTTTTTTTAAAAGTTCTTTCTTCCTTTTTTTTTCATTAATTACATGAGATGAAAAAGATAATGGATATTCATAATTTAGAAACTTGGAATATTCTTTTATTATACTCATTTTTTTTGGTCTAACAACTGATTTCATTGTTAAGGTTTGAATTTGATTTAATGTACCAATAAATAGAAATGTAAAAAAAGAAAATATACTATTAAAAAATCCAAAAAAGAAACTACTAAGTCCACTAAATAAACCATAAGATAAAACTATCAATGATAAAAAGAATATTTTGTATTTCCCTTTTTCAGTTTTCTTTTTAAATTCTTTTGTTTTCTGTATAGCTATAAATGGTTTATATATTATATTAACAAAACTAATAGTAAGAATATTTATAAAGGATTGACAACCATAATATATACCTTCTGCACAATTAGAAGGTTGATCTAATATTTCATTTTGAAAGAGGTTACTATTCGTAACAATACTATAGTTATCTGAATTTCTAGAAAATCTTTCAAAACATGTACTCCAGCTACTACATAATCTATTAATCCCTTCAAGAATTCCTGATAATACACTCTTTCCAAATTTACCTAATGTATTTAAAAATAAGATACAAAATAATAATGGAAAAGAACATGAATCTAGACTTTTTTTTAAATCATGAATAAATGTTTCATATCCCTTTTTCCAATGTTTATATATTATTAATGGATTCCCTATAAAATCTATAGCACCTAATACGTTAACCATTTGATTCATTCCAGGTGTAATATAATCATTCATAATTTCATTAAATATCAATTCATATAAAGATCCACAAATATTTTTCTTAACCTCTTTATCAAAATGTAATTGTGCATCACTTATATTTGGTATATTCATAATTAATACAACTAAAGCATTCATTACATTTGATTCCATTATTTCACTTTTTTTATCATAACTAAGACTTTTATTTTTTATATTTATGATTAATTTCATTTCGTTAATTTCTAATTTAGATATGAATATCTTGTCAAAACTTATTAAATTATTTTTTATATTTATATTTTGTATTTTTTTCAATATCTTCTTTCTATTATTTAAAGAATTCTTGTAATATTTATCACATCTTTGTATATATTCAATCTTTTCTTTGTCTAATAGATCAACTTGTGTATCTACATTATAATCTGATTTTTTCTTCTTATCTATATCTGAATATTTCTTTTCCTCATAATACATATTCTCTTTATTATTAACGAGACGGGACTTATTAATGTTTATTATATCTTTTTTAATATTAATATACTGGTTATTATCAGTATTATAATTATCCTTTATATGTTCATTTATTTGTGTATCTATTTTGTAATACTTTTTATCATCATTAACCTTATTATTATTATTATTATTATTATTGATGCTATTTTTGTTGTAAAATTTTATATTTTTTTTTCTTCTACATTTTTTGGTAGTGTCTTTTTTTAATATATTATTTTTAGCACAATCCATTTTGGATAACATATCCTTATTTCTTATATCTTTTAATATAGTTTTATTTTTTTTAATATTTTCATATTCATTTAACATATTTATATAATTGTTCAATTCGATAACATCCAAATTAGACTTGTCATATAAATTATTTGTATTAAATATACTATCTTGACTGTTTTTTTTTATTTTGTTATAATTTTCTAATTCTTTATAATTATGTGACTTACTATTTATTTGATTTCGTAAATCATTTGCTTTTGGATTAAACTTAAAATTAATTATTTGTTCATATAAATAATAATCTTTTAATATATGATATTTAATTAATTCTTCTATAGGACCTATATCCTTTTTATATTCTAGACTATCGAAATCTCTATCTGTCAATTCAATGTTCTTTTCTAAATTAAGTGAATTATAGTTACTTAAATCAAATTCGATTATTTTTAAAAACTCGTCGAATATTTTTAACATTTCGATAATAAAATAAGAATCAATATTTAAAGACAAAGGAGAAACTTTTATTTGAACATCAGACAATTCCAAGAAATTTTTCATATTTCCTCTTTTTAATTTAATTATACTAATATATAATACAGAATTATATTCAGAATAAAAAAATTGTGGTATAAATACTTTATAAGAATTATGTAGAGGGTTATTTAAATTTGTAACAATTAATACATCATTGTCTATAAATGAATCATATGATTTATTTCTATTTGAGTAAAACGAATTAATCATATTTAATGTACTAGACTTTGAAAAATTATTGCTATATCTAAAACTATATGGAAAGGTATCACGGGAAAAAGTATTACAAGAATTAATATTACAAGAAAATTTATTACAAGAATTTATATCACGAGAAAGCGTATTACAAGAATTTATATTACAAGAATTTATATTACCAGAATTTATATTACAAGAATTTAAATTACAAGAATTTAAATTACAAGAATTTAAATTACGAGAATTGATATCACCAGAAATTATATAGCCAGAAATTGTATCATATCTACTATGGAGAAACGTATTGTGTTTATTAATTTTATTAAACTTGTCATCTATTTTATTATTACTAATACTACTATATAATCCTACATCATTCTCATTTATAAAATATTTTTTTTCTTCTTTCATATCCTTTGGGTTATTTTTTTTTGTTTGTTTTTTTAAATCAACTATTGGTAACAAGACATTCTTATAGTCAGTATTTTTAGTGTGATTATCTATTTGTAACCATCCTATATTTATATGAAACAAATCACGATCTATCATTTGTTTATAAATAATTAAAATATATTCCATCGAAAAATATAGAATTTCTTCTAAATTGTGATTACTAATACTTATTCCGATGCCTTTAAATATTAAATGGGCAAATATATTCATATTTAATATAATATTTTTATTTTTTTTCTTTGTTTCTTCTTCTTGGTTGAACATATTTTTTTGGTATAATTCGGTAATAATATGTGTTGTTCTTTTATTTGTTCTTAAATTTTTATGTACCTTGTTTGTTTTATTTTTTTTCTTTTGTTTTATATTTTTTTTAAATTTATTTTCCAGAGATGATGCTGAACTTTTCTTTTTAAAGAAATTTAATAAATATTTAACATTTGGATTGTGTATAAACGTTTTCATATATTTAATATGTTTCTTTTTTTTCTTATATGTATCTTTAAGACTATATTTATTTTTGCTTTTAAGTGTATCACGAAACAAACTGAATGATTTTAACAATTTGTTATTACATTTACTATTAAATGATATAGTATTAAAATTTAAGATGTTACTTATTAAATCATCATAATTTTCAAATAAATAGATGGTTTTTCCATTATATGTTCTTTTGGTACATAGTATATAAATAAGAGAATTTTTATAATTTAATTTTAGTAAGGTAATATTATTATTATTTCCCAAGTCAATAATATTCATTTTTTCATCATTTAAGTTTTCAATTTGTTGTGAAAATCTTTTTAGTTGGAAAATTTTATCATTCAATATTTTAGCATCTTCTTTCGCTGTTATATAATTTTTTGCTAAAAAGCTTAGATAATTTAATTCATGCTTAAGATTATTTTTTAATTTATTTGGTATTTTTTTTAATAACGTTCTTTTCTTCTCCTTTTTATATTTGCTGTTATTATTGTAATAATCATTTTTCTTATTATTCGATAAGAGAGTAACTTTTAATTTAGGGTCTTTATAAGGATTATAAAAAGAAAAATTGAATGCATAATTTTTAAATATTTGATTAAATGATGTTTTTTTTTTATGAGGTATTTTTTGAAGAATTTCGGAATGTTCATAAATTCCAACTTGTCTTAATTTTATATTATATTTGGTTAAGTTTATTAAATAGTAAGGTACAACATCAATATCTTGAAAACGTACAAATTTACATCCTTTAAATGTTGTAATTTCCATAGAACAGCAACTATATTTATATGTTATTTCATTATTTGTTTTTATTAATTCTTTTAAAATGTTTATATACGCATCATCATTCTTGCCATATTTCCTTAATATAGAATTTAGTTTTTGCAATTTTTTTTCTTCTATTTTAAAATTGCTTTCTGATACTACTGGATGACGAAAATAAATCATACTTACTCTATTTAAATCTAGAACTTCAGACCAGTATAAAAATGTGTATTCATTCATATATTTATGTTTTTTAATATTATTATGTTTAGAAGAATTGAAAGGTCCATTTGAATTTTCTTCTTCTGAATAATTTTCGATGGTGCTGTTAGATGAGTTTTTTGAAGATGTGCTATAATTATTTTCATTATTCTTCTTCTTCTTATTATTATTATTATTATTTTTATATTTATTTTTTTTGTCCTTGTTTTTCATTTTATTATTAATGTAATTTTTTTCATTATCATTATATTTTGTACTATTATTACTATAATTTATGTTTTCCATATCTTTTAACGCACTTATCCTTTTAGATATATTCCATATATAATTATTGGCAACGATGTCTTTTTTTTTCTTTTTGTATTCTTTACTTGTTGATATTTTTTTTTTTTTTTCCATATATTTCTTATCATATTGTTTGTCTGGCTTTATATCATTTATTAATTTTTCATTTTTCTTTTCCATGTTTTCCAAATATAATTCCTTTTGTAAATAATCATCAATTAAATGATCAAATATGTTTTGATATATACCGCACATTTTTAACATAACTTTCTTTTTTGACTGTGGATGAAATTCTACGTAATCTCCAGGTTCTAGTTTGTTATATTTAAAATATGTATAATTTTTTATAAACTCTTGAAAAACTATATTCATTTTTGTATTATTTATTATAACAATGTAAGGCAATATTTCCATAACGGTTGTTCTAAAAAAAGGCATAGGTGCAATAGACATATAAGTACTATATTTTAATTGTGGTATATTTTTATTTTTATTAGAACATGTCAACCTTGTAACTGATAAATCTGTTATACGAAAATCTTCTGATTCTAATGGTTTATTAATATTATTTCTATAAAAAAAAAATCTGAATCTTCTTTTCTTTTTATATTTATAACCACAAAGAGTATTCTTATTATAAGGGATATTTTTTTTATTATATTCTATATCATCACTATCATTATAGTCGACATGATAATCGTCTTCTTCTTTCCTATCATATTGGTAACTACAATCATTTTTTATTATATCACTTTTTATCTTCTCATTATTCATTTCATTTGTTGTTTCATTTTGTTGTGTTAAAATTATTTCTTCATTAGATTGAATTTTTTTTATGTTTACACTTTTATCGCCTCTAATTAACTCCTTGTTATCACATTTATGCTTAATCTGTTTATCATCATCAAATTTTGTAGAATGCACAATTATTTGGTTATCCTTCATAATGAAATTTCGAGTTTTAATCAATTTTGTTCGTTTAATCATATATTTTTTTAAAGGGTAATTCTTCCAATTTTTAATATCTTTTAAGGTTTCATGTGATATTACTACTTTATTTCTACGCATGGAAAATTCACAAGGGAGTAATGTTCTAATATAAGGTTCAATAACAACCACATTTTCGTTATTTAATCGTTTAAGTTTAATTGGATAACTTAACCTATTTATAATACATGCAGATGCAAAAAATGTGCAAGAAATAGAATATGTTCCATGGTAAATTTTTTCTAAAGATATATCCTGATATCTATTTTTGCCTGTTTCATAAAAATCATTAAATATAGCCCATATAGATAATTGCTTTTGATATTCTTCATATTTTGTTGTTTTTCTTTTATGATAGTCACTATATTTAGATAGTGGATAATCATCGTTTTTTTTATGATTCCTATTTTTATAAGTTATCTGATTTTTTGTCTTATCAGTAAGTGATAATGAACTATCAAAATGATGATAATTTTTATTTGTATTTTCACTAATATTTTTATTATTTATATATTTAATTGTACTATTATTAGTACTATGTTCATCATTATTTTCATTGGATTCTTCATAATCAAATGTGAAAAAGGAGGAAATATCTTGAGGTATTTGTCTTTCTAATATGATTTTTTCCCTTCCTTTTTTATGAGGATAATTTATAAATATATTTCGTGAATGATATCCATCAAATGATATGGTAATATTATGAAGAAGGAAAGGTAATTTAATACTTTGTCCAGGATTAATTTTTATTTCATAAATATCTTTATTTTCTTCTTTTTTTATATTAACAATAAAATTATTATCATCCATATAATTCTTACTTTTTTCATTTTCATCAATGTAATCATTTTCATTTTTTGTATTTTTATATATAAATACATTTCTATCAATATTAGCTTCTTTTATTAAAACTCGTTTATTATTTGTCCTGTTATTATCACTATATTTATCAACGATATATATATTATCCTTATTAGTATCCTCTTTTAATTGTTTATTAAATTTATCAACAACTAATGTAATTTTCTTTTTCTTCATCTTTTCTTTTTGTTCCAATGTTAATTCGTCATGTATGTCATAGAAGGTGTCAACAACTTTATCGCTTTTAACTTCATAAGAATTTTGTGAGGACATGTCATTACCTTCATTGTATATACAATGATTATGATTATCATTATGATTATGATTATCATTATGATTATCATTATTATTATTATTATTATTGTGGTTGTTGTAATTATCATATTTACTGTCATCTAAATATTTACTATCATTTTCATTTTTATCGTCATTATAATATGATGAATATTCTTCATTTGTTTTATTACAAGAACTTTCTATAACATAAGAACCCTCTCCGTTTTGTGAATTTTTATATTGGTTCGATTTTTCGATTGATGGAAAACTTGTATAGTGACTTATAGTTTTCTTTATAGTATTTTTCTTTTTGAGTTTACTTTTTAGGACTTCACAATTTATATACATAGTTTTAGGTAATCCATTATTGATCATTAAAACATGTTCAATACTTATTTGAAAAAAATTGTGGGCATCTTTCCGATTTAGTACATAATTACGATTATAGACACTAACAACTGATGAAGTGAAATACACTTCTTTTAAATTCATATAGTTTGTATTATAATTTGTCATAAACGTTTCATTATCTTCTTTTTTATTTTTTGAAAACAAATTATCTTCTTTCAATAAATGATTTTTTAATTTAATCAAATATGGTTTAAATAATTTAAGCGTATCAGCTACAAAAGGAGATTGATAATTTAACATATTATCTAATGTTTTTTTTGTACATAAATAATCTGCATTCATATCTTCATTTAAAAAATTATACAAATCTTTATTTTTATAAATTTCTTCATTTTGTATAGATAACCATATGAATGAATTTTCAGCTACTAGCCAATATAATGGTATTGGAATTAATTTATTACTATTATTAGATATTTCAATAATATCTAATAAAAAATCATCATCATTTTGCTTTTTAAAATATTCATCTAATAATGCTTGTTCTAAACAATTGTCTTTATCATAATCATATAAAGAATCTTCATATGTTGAATTATTACTTTGACTTGAATGAATAGAAAAAAAAGTACTTGATAAGGATGATAATGTAATATTTGTCACATCTGAAATATTTAATGAATAATTTGATAGTTTTTGAGAAGAACATGAATTTTGTTTTATAAAGTTAAAAAATGGATCATTGATAGACATAATATTTCTGTAAGGTACATTCTCTTCATATGAATATTCCTTTATCTTTTCATTCATTTTATTGATGTCATTTTTATATTTATTAATTTTTTTACGTTGTGTTTTCTTCCATATACTTTTTAAATATAATTCTTTTATTTTCTTTTTAATATATTCTTTTTGCAATTCATATTTCAATTTATTTTTCTTCTTCTTTTTCTTTTTGTTTCTTTTATATTTCAATGGAGCTAATGAACTGAATTTTATATCTCCTGAAATATAGTGTTCCATAGAAGATAATTTCATTAAGGGGAAAATATTTTTAATCATTTTTCTATTATGAAAGTAGTATTCATTTGATGAGTTTATATGTTTTTTCTTTGCTTCTTCCTCATCTTTATTATTATTCTGGTAATTATTGGAATAGTTTTTATTATTACCTTTTTTATTTTCTTTCTTCTCATAAATATCATTACTATTATTATTTTTTTTTAAGTTCTTATTTTTGTTTTGTTTTGTTTTTTGTTTAGAAAGATCTTCATTGTGTTGTCTAGTTGAATAACTATTATCGTCCTTATAAGGATTAAAAGAATAATTATAATTGTTATTATAATTATAATTATTATTATTATTATTATTATTATTATTATTAATATGATCTGAGCTGTAAAATATATTATTTTTTTTTTCTATATTATTTTCTTGTTCATTTTCATCATTTCCATTACAGAAATCATTGGAATCTTTATTCTGGTTTTCAATTAAGTATTCAATTTTTTTATCAACCTTCAATGTATACGTAGGTGGAGGAGATGGTTTGGTATTATATTTATGGAAATATTCTTTAAAGATACTACTTTTATTTACATTACCTGGTACTGATTTAAATATATAAAGGGGAAAATCAGTATTATTTTTAATAGCAACTACGGAAGATAGAAAAAAATCATATTCTTGTTTTTCTTCATGACTAATTCTACTACTTGTTCTAAAATAAATAAATAAATGATTACGTGGTTGTGGAATATTACTAGGACACCATACACTATCATTTTTTCCTGTAACATATTTTTTAAATAGGTAGTTAGTAGGATATATTGTATGAGAATTAGAATCCATAGTATCGTTTTCCTGTTCCATTTCTAATATCTCTTGGTTATATAATTCTTGTTCTACTTGCTCATTTATATTAGGAGGTAATCTTCTCTCAGGTATAATTAATCTTATAACATCTTCATTTTCTTTTTCAGTATTTAATATATTTGAAGGTATATCATATATGTAGTTAAGTAATCTAAATCGTATTAGAAAAAATTTCACCTTCCCATTTTCATGAATTGGTAAATCAAGCGATTCATTATTACTAATAATTTTCCACTGATACTTTAAAATATCCTTATTATCATTTAAAGAAGTATTATCTGAATTACAAAATTCTTCATTATGATTTTGATGTTTTTCTAATTTTTTATCATTCATTTCTGAAATTTTTAAACATTCATAATCTTCGAATGGATTAAATGAATTATATTTCTTCCTATTACTATTAGTTATTGCATTAATAGAATTTAATAATATGTTTTTTTTATTATAATCACAAATTGTATTTTCATTATTATAAATTTCTTTATTATGGAACTTATTATTTTCATATTTCATTTGATTTTTAGTCATTTTTATATTTTTATATTGACTGTTTTTTTTTTCTTCTATTATTGTGCATACAGCTATAGGTTGTCCCAATAAATTATTTAACTTACATATATTTTTCATTTCTAATCTTTTTTTTTTCTTTATATAATTAAATAATTTAATATGTAATAATT
Organism: Plasmodium billcollinsi; assembly: GCA_900257145.2. Lineage (NCBI taxonomy): Eukaryota > Apicomplexa > Aconoidasida > Haemosporida > Plasmodiidae > Plasmodium > Plasmodium billcollinsi. The sequence continues at coordinate 1,732,708 of LT990242.2, forward strand.
GTTGAGAAGGAGAATTTAGTTTGTCCATATTAAATTCATTTTCATATTTTGATAAATAATCACCTGGATATTGGCATGAATGTTGATAATTACGAAGAAGTTTTTCTAATATTAGCTCACCAAAAATGTAAGTATCTAATGACTTATTTACGGTATGTAGTACATCAAATTTATTATATCTGAAAAGGATATTTTCATTAGTTATAAGTGCTAAATCTTTATATTGTTCATCATTAAGAGCGCCATAATAATTTGGTAAATACATAGAAGTTTGTGTATCATCAATTTCACTTAAATTTTTTCGCTCTGTATTATTATCATCGTATTCAGTTGGATGTATTGTATTTGTATTCACATTAGGATTTTTCAATGATCCATCTTCCATCTTTTCATTTTTAGTATATCCTTGAATTATTTTTTTTCTGTTTTTTCTTTTATCTATATCATTCATATGTCTTCCTAATAATAATCGTGTTCTTTGTGTAATCATAGAAAAAATGATGCTACAACATAAAGATAGAATATTATCTAGAAAGTTAAAATTCCAGTTAATATTTATCCATGAAAAATAGTAATATATATGAATTGGTGTATTTAATTCTTTTTTCACAATTATTATTTCTGTACCTATAGGTTCAATAAATGTTTGATAAGCATTTTCTTTTTTATTAAAATTTTCGCAATATATTAAAAATTCAATTGTACATTCTATGTCTTTACTTTTTTTCTTATCATTATTTTTTTTTAAATCATTAGACATCAATTCATTTTTTAAAAAAATATTTTTAAAATGCTCATGTTTCTTTCTTCTTCCTAACATTTCATTTTCAGCTTCAAGTTCATTTCCTTTTTCTTCAATAATTTCTAATATTTCATCCAACTTTTTTCTACAAAAAAGTTTTTTAACAATTTTCATTATTTCTTCTTTGAATTGTTTGAGATTCTTGATGAAATTGTTCCTATTAAGTAATTTACTCAACAGATTTCTATTGTTACTATAGTTACTATTATTATCGATATTATTTTCTAGATTACTATTTATTATTTTTGTGGTTTCTTTTGTAGTATTATATGCATTAATTTTTTCTTTTCTTGACAAATCTAGGATTTTATCCTTTTCTATATTACAATTTATCATATTATTATCTATACTTTCAAAATAATCGAATTCCTTTTTTTTTTTGATTAGAATATTATCTCTAGGTTCATTATTCATATTTATATTTATATCTCCAACAACTGACATATATTTTTTTTTTTTATTATTAACAAATAATTGATTTTCATTTGTTAGAAAATTTACTGCACTTTTTCCATATATATATTTCTTTTTATTTATGTCAGAATTAATATTTGAACATACATCATTAGTTATAGATGAATGAATTAAATGATACTTGTCTATATTACTATCTTGTACATTTTTTGTTTCGTATACGTTTTGAAATAATTTCATATTTGATTGGTCAAAAATTTCATTTTTATTTGTATAATTTATATTGTCATTAGGATCTTTTTTATTTTTTGATATTTCATCATAGGTATTTTCTTTTATATTATATAATTCCAACTTGTCACTTTGTAAATTCATTTCATATATATTGGTAGTATTGAAACGGATATTAATATATTCTATAACAAAATTGAATGAGCATCTGTTATATGCCGTATTAGAATCCCATATTTGCAAAAGGATTACATCAAAATTCAAATGAACACTAACTTTAACATTTTCAATAAAATTAAATAATAGTATATTACTCAAATCGGATTCTAATAAGTATGTCTGATTGTTAGTCTTCATATTACAATCAGTATTTAAAATTGGTTCTTTTGTATTGTTCATAAAAGTATTATATTTATGATGAAGTATCAATGGTTTATTCAGACTTCTATTTTTATCGTCCTCGTTAGATATATTTTTATCAGGTACATTTAAATTTTTGTTTTCATCATGGATTGAAACTTCATCACATCTATCTTTATTATTTTCTGTTTCACCATAAACTTTTTCTTGATTATTTTTTTTTTCCTCCATGTCGTTTTGTTCAACATGTTCTATCATTGGTTCCACCGCATCAATAGGTATTATATTTTGATCTATATTCTTTATCTTACCAACTGGACCTGAATTATGGTTATTATAATTTAACTTAAAATTAACAAGCATCTTGTCATCATTTTCATTGTTAACTTTGAATTTATCAGTATTCTTCTTTGAATTATATAATGAATGATTATTGTTTTGAATATTCTTTAATTTATATTTATTATTTAATTCAAAAGATGAAAATGATAAGGATGTTGACCTACTTAATGATGTTGATAATAATGAGGAATCATTAATATTAAAATAAAAATCATCACTCATCATATATTCTGTGAAGTTGTCATATAAACTGTCATTAAATGAATTAATCATCAAAAGTTCATTTGTGTCTTTATTTTTTGGAGCACATAATTTTAAAATATAATTGGAAAAATCAAAAATGATATTATATAATTGATTTAATAAAGTTAATGTATTAGAATCTACATTGAGAACGATTGGTTCAAAAGAACAATTAATATCAATTCCTTCAGCTTCATTTTTATATATTATATTATTATTTTTCATAACTTTTAAACTTGTGATTTTATTAATTCCTAAAAGTCGTTCTAATAATATTTCTGGATTAGGTAATTTCAGTTCAAATTGTATATTGGCTCGAAATGGTTGTAATAATATATTATTATATGGTACATTATTCCAATCAATATAAGCTTTTAAGAAAGAATTTTTAGTAACTGGTTTAGCTATTGCACTTGTAATTTGAGATAAAAAGATATTCATATTTACTACACATGGTAGATATGATGACATGTTATTAAGAAAACATATGATCTTACTATTTAAAAATTCTTCTATATTAATAATGTTGTTTAAATTTGAATATTGTAATACGTCCATTAATTTGTTTCTTAAATTATGATTATTTTGACATCCTTTATTCTTAATTTGTGATTTAATATAATTTTCTGAATTATATGATGACATTTTAGAAATATAATAATTATTCCCTTTTATCTTATCTTTTTCATTATTTAACAAATAGTCATATAAAGGATCATATGATGAATCATCGTGTATGAATTCATACACATTATCCTCTTCATTATTTATTTCTTTCTTATTATATAATAAAATAAAAAGAACTGATTTTAAACAACCTTTTGTTGCTAATACATATGGTTTATCTGTATTCAAATTTTTGTAATATTTTATTTTTTTACACAATTTTGTTGTATTTTTTAGTTTTTCTTCATCTAGATCTTTACTTGTACTATAATATGTGAAAGATGATTTTTCTTTATCAAATCTATGATTATTAATTGTGGTGTGTCTTCTTTTATCTCTTTTTCTGTTTTTCTTTTGTCTTTCTTTTCTTCTTTCATGATAATATAATTTTTTATTCATATATATACCACACTGTCGTTTTCTCTTTTGTGGTATCCTAATAGGATCTAGTGATATCCAAAATTCAAAATAATTAATTTCAATATCTACGTGAATATATGGATAATTTTTTGTCTTACATAATTCTTTTGTATATGATGTATAATTTAAGTTCATCATATGGAAACAATCTGAGCATTCATTTTCTTCATATAAATTATCAATAGATATATTATTTTCATTAATAATTTTCACATTATTTGTTGAATGTTCAAATAAATATTCATTATTCAATAATTCTTCATTTGATTTTGTTGTCACATTGTTGTCTTTTAAAAAAGATGATTCGATTTTTATATAACTCTTTTTATTTTCCAAATTATAATTATCATTATTATTGAGGTAATACTTTTGTAGATTATTATCATTTATAATAACATTGTCATTCGAGATGTCATTATAAGAATTTACAACATTTTCATTTGTATTATTACCCTTATATAATATGTCAGATATGTTCTTATTTTTATTAATTTTATTAAATGTATAATTAAAAAAATAATTCTCATTAAACAAAATTTCTTTTATCATATTATTCATATCTTCTGGATTATCCATAAAACATACATTGTTGTAACTTCTACAAGTCTGTTCATTAGTAATTATGTAATATTCTTCAATTGGTTCTACATCAACATTGTAAAAATCTAACATATTTTCATTATAATTTCCAATATTTGTTTGACATGAATATATTTCATAATTTATATTATAATGATTGATTAATATATGGAATGGTATTTTGAAACCTAGACTAGTAGAAAAGGATGAACTTAATTTTTTCACATTTAATATATCATAATTTATTTTTTGAATTTTATGTAAATGATCTAAATGTTTATTTTCACTATCATCTAATTTTTTAATAATATCATATTGTATTGTATTTAATTGTGGTAATAAATCACTGGTGTTTATTATCCATGAAAGAAATTCATCTACAACTTCCCAAAAAATTTTTAGTTTTGTTTTGTTCAAAATAAATTTAAAAGTGTGATTATTTTTGAAAAGAGAACCAAAATACATTAATACCATATGTGTTTTTTCAAGATCTGGTAAATCTAAATTATTTATAGAATAATCGAAAGAAAAAAAAGTATCTTCAGTTTCGATTTTTTCCATATCACCTTTTGAATTCATTGAACTATTTTTATTTTTTTTATTTATATATATATCATCAGGTATATTACTTTTATATTTATAACTGTTTGGAAATGTTTTTTTTTCCATATATTTTAAATCACTATGATATATAGAATTCATACTTAATAATGTAATATTAGTTTCATCTTTAATATCTATATTATTCATAGAGTATAAAACATGGGCACAATTATTTTTTTCTACTTTAGCTACAAAAAATATATCTGATAATATTATTGTATATAATGGCATTCCATATTGTATATTATTAAACATATTTTTTTGTAAATCCTCATTTAAAATAATAAAATTTTTATTACACAAATCAATATTATCATCATCTTCTATAATATTGTGTCTTTCTTTTTTATGAAATCTATTTATTTCATTTTCTTTTACTACACTTGTTAGATTATAGTAACTATTCTTGTCTAATGACTTATATTCATCATATTCTGTTTTTATATAGTTTGTTTTACTTTTATATATATTATTATTTCTATTATCTTTATTATATTCCATATTTGATAAATTATCTAATAGATGCACACTATTCAAATTTTCCCATTCGTTTGTTTTGAAATGTTGATTTTTAATAGGACTTTTCCTTTTCCATAACCTTATAAATATATTTTTGATAGAAAAAGAAAAACTGCATGTAATTATAAAATTATTATTAGAGAATCTTTTCTTTATGTTATCAATATCGATGAGCATATTTTTAACATTTCTTTTTTCATAATCATCTAAAGATTCATCACTGTCATAATTTTCTAATAAATCAACCCACGAATCATCGTCAGATGAGAAGCTATAATTATCATGAGGAATGAGTACATCATTATGATAACCATACTGTATATTATTTAAATTACATGATTCATCAAACATTCGATATTTCTGATATAATTTATTTGTAATAAATTTGGATTTATTTATATGTTTATTCTTATTTATATTTTCTTTCTTATTTATATTTTCTTTCTTATTTATATTTTCTTTCTTATTTATATTTTCTTTCCTATTTTTATGTTTATACTTTTTTTTTTTTTTTTTCTTTTTTTTGTATTTATTCTTATTTATATGTTCATTTTTATTTATATTTTCATTCCTATTTTTATGACCATTCTTATATTCTGTTTTGTGAACATAAATAGTATCACTATATTGACTTCCATTGGATAAATAAGTCGAATATAAGTTATTCTTAAATTTTATACTATTTTTGATTCTATCTGTAGATAAATTAGGAAAAGGTAACTTTTTGTTTTTTAATGAAACATCATCCTTTGTATTATACAATAGTATGTCTGTTTTGGTATCACTTTTATTAATATATTCATTTACGTTTATATTTTTGTCTTGATATTTTTTTTCAGCACTTTGCCTATATTTAAAAATATCATTTTTTAAGTTGAAAAAAGACAATTCTTTTGTTGTTCTTGTATGGTTATCACTTAAATAATTTACAAATGTATTTTTTCTGTATGTATTAGATTTATTACAAAAGGTTTTACTTTTTCCTTTCATTTTTTTCTTTGTTTCATTAAGTTCTTCTTCCTTTATATTAATAGGTAATTCATTAGTATCTTGTATGTTCATCATATTGTATTTTTTTATATCCTCATTATTTCTCAAGTATTTATTATTTCTTTCACCTTCTAGTGAATAATTTCTTTTATTTGTTTTTCTTAAAATTGAAAAATTTACCTCATTTTGTTCTAATTCGTTATGTTTTTTCTTATCATTTATTGATTTTATTTCTTGATTATTTATTAAATCATCATTTTTGTGCTTGTATTTTTTATTTTTTATTTTTTGCTTTTTTGGTCTTTTTTGTTTTTTTTGTTTTTTAGTCTTTTTCTTCAAGTTTATAAATTCTCCATCATACATATGAGAAGGATGTTTTGATATTATATATAAATCATTCTTAATATCTTTAGAAATTCCGAATTCCTTGACATTATCTTTATAATATGTGTTGTAATAATATTTATCATTCAAATGCGATATAGAATTGATTTTATTTTTTAAAAAGATGATATTCTTTTTTTTAAAGGCTAATTCTTGTTGAGAATAATGTTCAAATATTTGCGAAAATATTAAGAAAAAAAATTCCATATCATAATCACAAATATTAATGCATAGTTTTTCTTCATTCAGTTTAACAATAAACATAGGATGAGTAGGATTAAATTTTATATGACATAAATGTATTGTAAAAAATGTATTTCCACTCATGGATAATACATAATTAGAATTGTCATTATTATAATTCTTTTTATTATAAACAATGTCATTATTATCATATATATTACAATTAGTAATATCATTCCATTGTTTTTCATATTTTTTATATAAATCATTATCGCTATGCGTAATATTCTTTTTTTTATGTTCAGATTTGTTACCCCATGATTTTAACAAAAAAGAATCATAATAATCTCTATTGAAATTACAACAACATATATTAGATATATTACAACAATTTCCAGAAACATCACATTTTTTGCAATCAATTTCACAATTATTATATGTTATAGTAGATTGTCTATTTTGTTCATACATATAATTTAATGAATATAAAGTGGTTTCTCTATCATTATATAATATGTCACTTTTATTAGTACCATCAAAATCAATATTTATATTTTTAGGAGGTGGACAACTTGAAGATCTTCTAATATTGTTTAATTTTTTTTTTTTGTTTTTTTTGTTTTTGTTCTTCTTTTTTTTATTATTCGCTTTCTTTCTCTTTATATATAAATTATTATTATTATTATATATATGATTTTTTGAAACAGATTCAGAATGTGTATATGAACTTAGTGATTTTCTAGTATTATATATAAGATTATAAATTTCAGATTCTTTTCTTTCATCATTGTTATAATTTATTTCTTCATTATTTAAATTATTATAAGAACTACCTCTCTTATGAATATTATTATTATTATTGTTATTATAAATATTATCATTTTGGTATGATATATTGCTATCATTATTTGAATTTTCATTTCCATTTTCATTTAATTTCGGTATATTCTTCTTACGATTTAAATTAAAAAAAAATTTATCTGGGCTTTTGTTTCTATATGTATAAATATGTTTATTTATAGGCTGAAAAAGAACGTGAAAAGGTTTAATAAAATTATCATCAATATATGTTTTATAATTTTTAGCTGCTTCATGCCAATTTAATATTCTTTTTATATTTATTCCATCAAATTGAACAAAAAAGGAATCATATATATTTTTTTTTGAATTATCTATATTATACGATTCTGATCTTTTAGATAATTGACTTACGACTTTTACTGGATTTAAATTAAGACTATAACCCTGAATTTCTGCTTTTTGTCCTGATTTTGTTATAATAAATGATAACATTTTTTCTAACTCTATATCAATGAAAAAACTTGTATGTTTTGTATAATTATCCATTATATCATTACAATATTTAGCTCCTAATTCTAAAAAATATTCTTTTTTTTTAAAAGAAAAATTATTTGTTTTCTTTTTATATAGAACTGATCTATTATCAACAAAATGGAAATAATCATTAACAAATGAATTAGCTATTTCTCCGTTTATATTAAATATTGAATAAGCACAATTATGTAAAAATAAATGACAATCAGGTTTTTCTAATATTGTATATGATTGAGAATCATATCGTAAATAAATTGATGGATCTGACAAAGATGTAATATCACATAATTCATTACAATACATATTATTTTGTCTTTTTGAGAAGAAAAAATTTTCTTCCATTAAATATTTAAATTTTTGTTTTAAATTATGTAATTTTAATGTATCTCTTTTTTTATTGTGTTTATTTTCATTTTCATGGTTATTTAATTCTTGTCCCTTTTCAATTTTTTGCTTTTCTTCTTTTGAATTCTTTTGATTAGTATTTCCATATAGATATGTATTTCTAATATATTTGTATCTTTTTAATATATCAAAGTTCTCCATATTGAATAGAAACTTTTTATCTTTATATTTATCCTTCTTATCTGATTTGGTTAAAATATATAATACATTAATTTCAGGTTTAATATATTTGTTATCTAAATTTTTAATTATTAAAAGTAATGTTAATGGATATAATTCGATATCCATTGAATTCTTAAATTCTTGAGTATTAGAAATTTGATTATGATAATGTATACATTGTAATAATAGAGCATATGTCTTTACAAAATTCACTTTTCTAGTATTTATTTTATTAAATGTTTCAATAGTTAACAAAATTGTGCTATTAATTATACATATATCGAAACAAAAGTCTATGGTAAAATTTTTATCTCTAAATGATGTCTTTATTTTATTAAATGCTTTTTCATTTTTCATTAAATTTTTTAACACATTAATACTTTCATTAGCAACTTGTTTCACTTCGTTTTCTTTTTTTCCTATTTCATTATATTTCTTTGTGTCATTTACGAAATCATACGTACTATTATTATTATTATTATTGTTATTATTATTAGTAGTAGTAGTAGTCGTAGTAGTAGTAGTAGTATTATTATTAGTATTAGTAGTTTTAGTATTGTCTTGTTTCATTTTTGTTTCCATATCCTTTCTTAATTCCTGTAATTTTGAAAATGCCTTAGTTCTTAACAAATTTATAATATGTATAGAATGAGTATTTTCAAATAATTCACAATATTTTTCTGCATCTTCCTTTTCTTCTTTTGAAGAATGAGTATCTAATAATTTTAGAACCCATTTATTTATATAACACATTTCTTCATTAGTTGTTGCTTTAGGCTTCTCAAATTGAGATAGGATACCTGCTTTCCAAATAGAATATGTTACAAAATTTAAATTTAACCATTTTATTAAATTCGACATTTGCTTATCGGAAAATATAATTTTCACACTTTTTAATGTAACAAAAACACTTATTTTAGGTAAGCACTCATCAAATTCATTTTCACTTCTTCTTTGTATACCCCAAGATGAAAAACATCTAGAAAATGGACGTTCACCATGATCTGTTGGAATTAAACTTAAATATATTTCTACATATCCTTCAAAATAATTTGGATTAATAATGTATTCATGCTTGATGTTTTTCGTAAGTCTCAAAAATATATAGAAATAATTCAATTTACTTTTATTTATTTTGTATGTTTTTTCATACATCAAATAAACTGAATGAATTTTTTTTCTTTTCTTATTTCTTATTTTTTCTTTTATTTCGTTCTTTTTGATATAATTCATAATTCTATATTGTTCCATTTTTATTTCTTTCCTCTTATCATTCAATTGTATACATTTTTCATAATTAGATACTAAATTATGAGATGAATTATTAAAATTCTGATTTTTATAATTCTCATTATTTGTATTGTCATTTTCTTTTCTCGTTTCATCTTTATAATTCTTTCCACAATCTTCTTGTTTTTCAATATATATTTTTTTTTTTTTTTTTTTTTTCTCTGACATATATTTCCTATTATTCTTATCATTATCACTAAAACTAAAATAATTCTTATCAGTATTTTTAAAATGATGAAATGTAGAAATATGTTCATCACCTTGGTTTTTATCGTTAACGTCGTAAAATTTCTCTTCATATTTTTTTTCATATTTCGAATAACCATTCTTTTTAAAATTGAAATTTTTTTTTTTCATTTCTCTCTTTCGTTTCTTTTTATATTTAGAAGAATATATATCTTCACTGTTAAAATCTATATCGGACATTTTTTCTTTTGTAGTAAAATAATCATCACTTATATTGTGATCATTTAAACTAAAATCATTTTCTTTATTTTTATGGCTGTGCATATTTTTTGGTAACTTTTTCTTCCGAAGTATTTTGGTGAAGGATTTCATAGAAAGAAAAGAGACTGCTTTGTTCAAATAATAATTGGATGTAATTTTTCTGGTATAACTTATATCACTATTAAAGGAAGGATTATTTTTATTATTATTATTATTATGATTATTATTATCAATATAAGTATGACTACCCTTCTTCTCCTTCTCATTATTATTACTATTAATTTCGTCATTATGCGTATTCAATTTATTATTAAAAGAATGATTGTGATCTTTCATATTCCTATTCTCATCAATAGTCTTACAAGTTTGATAGAAGCCATCATCATCTTCCTCCTGTTGTATATTTGTATCATTTGCATTATTTTTCCTTTTATTTCTTTCCTTTTTTAATAATTCTTCTTTTTTTTCTTTGATAAAAGAATTTTCCAAAGAATCTGCAAATAATGCAATACAGGCTATCCAACTTATATCATTATCAAGTTTTATATCATCAAACAATATAGGCATGTCTACTTTCTCCTCTTTCTTTGATGAAAATGGATTAAATTTGTAGAAATTACTGATAGATATAGAACAATTATTATCTTTCTTTTGTTCTTCATTATGTGTTTTCTTCATCTTTATATTATTATTTATTATATTTTTTTTTTTTGCTGAAATTGTATCATTCAAATATAAAATCCTTTGATTTATTTTGTCTATTTTATTTATATTATTATCATTTTTGCAAACATAATAAGAACATTTCTTAATACTTTTAATAATATTGAGAAAGCTCTCTAAGTTTTGTTGATTAGACCTTTTATTTTTTTTTTTTAAAAGCTTTTTGGTATTATTATTTATTTTATTATTATTTTTATGATTATTATGTTTCGATTTGTCTGTTTTATACTTTTTATTACCTTGAAAATTATTCATATTCTGTATTTCACAATTCATATGTACTTTTTTCATATTTTTATTGTCGCTTGTGTAATTTGACTTTAAATTTATTTCTGGAGAATTCCTTTCATCCATATTACAATAATTTATAAATATATCTCTAAACTTGTTAAAATATTTTTTGCTGGTAATTTTTTTCATATTCAAAGAATCCATATAAAGCGCTAACCTCTTAACTGTTATCATATTAATCATTGTATTACTGACCAGTTCTTTTTTTTTCGTATAATATCCATCTCTATTAAAAGGTAAACCTTCTTTCGGCATATTCAAAAATAATTCTTCAATTTTAATTCCTAACGAAAAACAGTTAGAAGGATTACTTGTAAAATCTTCTATTCTGATATGTACATTTTTAATTGTTATATTAATATTATTTATTAACGACAATATCATTTGCCATATAACACCTCCTTCCGCTGAACAAACTATAGCTCTATATTCAGAAGAAAGTAATAAATTCTTTTTATTTTCAATATATTTTTCTTTATATAACTTATCGTCAAAATATTTAGAAGGTATAGTAGACAGAACTATTATCACATCTTCCATATATATATTTATTGGATTCTTCATAAAATATAATAAGGGTAAATTAATTTTAAAATAACCAACACATCCAAAATTTAAGCGACATGGTATATCTATTAAATCTATTACGGATTGTTTTAAATGAATATTAGTTAGTTCCAATTTCCCACTTAATAAATCACTTAATGCTAATTCTTCATCATTTAAACCATATATAAAATTTCCCAATATTTTGTATAATATATCTGAAAAAAATTTCTGAAACATTCTTACATATTTCTTTATATGCCTCAAAAATTAATAAATATAAATAAATAAATATATATATATATATATATATATATATATTGTATTATATTATATTATATTATATTACATTACTATGGTCTATTTTTTTAAATATAACAACAAATAAATAAATAAATATATATATATATATATATGTATATATTTTTTTTATCAATATATATTCACAATTATATTTTTATTTTATTTTTTATTTTTTTTCTGAAGAAATTAATACATTCAGACAAATATGTTTATTTAAAGAAATTTTATATGCATCATATTTTTTTGCATATTTTTGTAAATTTTTAGCAATATAAAAATAATAATTTTTAAATTAAAAATTAAAAATTAAACAATGTATACATACAAATATTTAAATATCTATATATATATGTAATATTTTTTTTGTTTTATTTTTTATTTTTTTCTTTTGGATTCATAATAAAAAAAAAAAAAAAAAAAAAAAACAACTTCTCTGCAATATTTGTATGCATATAGTTTATTTCCCCTATTGAATTTCCAGTCATTTTTTTTTATTTATGTATTTTCATGTATACCAAATTATATATATATATATTTTTTTTTTCATTTAAAAATACTTAATTTTTTCGAATTATCGTTATTACATTATTCACACAAAAAAAAAAAAAAAAAAAAAAAAAAAAAAAACATATAAGAAAATAAATATATTATAAAAAATTATTATGTTGTAAGAATCAAGAACAAAACAAAAAAAAAAAAAAAAATAAATATATAAATAATTACAACAAATTATAATTTCATAATTTCAAAAAAAACATTAATTTGTAAACTTGTTTTTAGAAAAATTATATAAGTATACAATTTTGTGTTAATATTAAGAATTATAAAAAAATAAAAATATATATATAACATATATATTTTTCTTTGTGGAAGGTTATTATAATCTAATTATCACATTGCACACACATTTCCTGTTACATATTCAACTAGTATTATTCATATATAGGAAGGAAATACGTATTATATATAATATATTATATAACTGAATAAGTTTTGAATAATTTTTATTAGCATTTATAACAAATGATATAGATAATATATATATATGCAAAATACTATGTAATATAAATAAATAAATATATATATATATATATATATATATATATATATTAATTATTTTTTATTATGTATTTGAAATTATATAGCTCTATATGTTTTAATTTTTACTTTTTATAGGATCTACCGGTGTGTTTTGGTTATAATAGTATTTGATGATTTATTTTTTTATATGTCAAATAATACAAAATAAGTATTATAAAAGCATCATAAATAAATAATTAAATATATATATATATATATATATATATACATGTATACCTTTTTTTTTTTATGCAATACTACTAAATACCGAATGACATATAATAAAAAATTCAGTTATACTAAAATAAGTAGACTATCATATAAGGAGAGAATAGAAAAAATTAAATTTAATAAATAAAAAAAGAAAAATTTTATATGTTTATAAAATAAACGTCATTGAAATCTTGAATACATATGAATACTATTTGATTTCAATGTACGAAAAATTGTTTTAAAGTTTTTGTTTTCTTCTACATAAAAATGTCTTAAATTTCTTTTTGGATTTTTCCATTTTTATAATATTATTATAATATAATTATACAAAAATCATAAGATCAGGAATAAATTTTTTTTTAAGTCATATAAAATTACTTTATTTTAAATGAATATATATATATATAATATTTACTACTTAGAATTCCGCTTTTTTTTTCTTTTTTTTTTTCTTTTTAATATATATCAATAGTTATGTTTTTTCTTGCCTCTATAATTAAATAAATGCAATATTATGCATTATCATTACAAGCTTTTATTTATTTATTTATATATATTTTTTTTTTAGTATTTCTTTTAATATAATAAAAATATATTATTTTGTTCCAATATGTTTCTTCTTATTTAATTTCCAATTTATTATAAAATATATACTTCTTAAGAAAGAAATGAATTATTTTGAAATCATAATATTACATAAATATCTGTAATATATATTTTTGTGCTCTATATAAATATATCTGCATTACATATATATATATAATATATATATATATAATATGAATATATTTTTTATAATAAAATTTTATATAGGTAAGAAAATACTATTATTTTAAATAAATAATTATATATATATATATATATATATATATATATATATATATATATATATATATATATGTATATATTATTATTATTATTATATTATATATTTTTATTTATTTATCTTATAACTATTTCCATATATATATCAATATATATGATTTTTTGCATACATATGAATTCAGATATTTCATGATTAAAGTAAAAATATGAAAAAAGATATAAAATAATATTGCAAACAAATAATATATTATAATATTTTATATTATATATATTTATTATGTATTGTATACTACAAGATATATAGTTAATATTATATTAATGAAAAAAGAAAAACAAAACGTTATAAAATATATATTATATATATATGCCATATTTATATGTAATTTTTTTTTTTTCTCATATTTGTATTAATCTTATATGGTATATATAACATATATATTTTCTTAGATAAAAATGAAAATGAGTGATGTTCTTCATGATTATAAATTGCATGATAATACAAAAAAGGGAAGTAGTGATATGGTTATTAATGAAAATAATAGTAATGAAAGGTTATTGGAAGAATTTCAAATAAGAAGTAAGCTAAGGAAAGTGTGTTTAGGTATACCTACTCAAGATATTGATGTAAAGAATATTTTGAGATTATTAAAGGAACCTATATGTTTATTTGGAGAAGATAGTTATGATAAAAGGAAACGATTAAAAAACATATTAATAACAAAATATGATAGACTAATAATTAAGAAAAAAATAGAAGAGGAAGATGATGTTGAAGAATTCAAAAATATTTTAAAAAGATATTATATAGATTTTAGTGACTTATATCCATCAAGTTTATCCGAATCTAATAAAATAAATGAAGTTCATGATAAACAAAAATTAAAAGATATACATGAAACAGAAGGAGAACAAAATGTACATATGAAAACGGTGAGTGAAAAAGATATAGATATTTTAAAAGAAAAATGTTATACAGAAGGTACTAAATATTTAAAAAAAAGTAGAATAGAAATAACAATGAAAACTTTACCAAGAATATTTTTATATAAAGAAATGATAAATAAATTTCAAAATCAATATTCAAAAACAGAGTACGAAACCTATATTACTTCATTTAATGAACATATAAAAAAAGAATCAGATTTATATGTATCACAGTTGGGTGATGATAGACCTCTGACCATGGGTAAATTTTCTCCAGATAATAGTGTATTTGCTATTAGTAGTTTTAATTCATATATTAATATATTTAATTATAGAAATGATGATTATAATTTAATAAAAACATTAAAAAATGGTCATGAAGAAAAAATTAATTGTATAGAATGGAATTATCCTAATAATTACTCTTATTATAGTACAATGAATTATAAAGATTTATCAAAACATAATTTATTATTAGCTTCATGTTCATCTGATAAATCGTTTTGTATATGGAAACCATATTATGATGAATATGATGATACAAATGATAATACAAATGATAATACAAATGATAAAACAAATGACAATACAAATGATAAAACAAATGACAATACAAATGATAATACAAATGATAATACAAATGACAGTATAAGTGACAATATAAATGTTAATAAAAATAATAAAATGAATAATAATTCTCATAAGGTTGATATTTCTAACTCAAAGACAAATAAATTATCCGCACCAAATAAAAATTATTTATTATGCAAAGTAAATGCTCATGATGACCGAATAAATAAAATATGTTTTCACCCCTTAAATAAATATGTATTAACATGTTCAGATGATGAAACTATAAAAATGTTCGATTTAGAAACACAACAAGAATTGTTTTATCAAGAAGGTCATAATACTACAGTATATAGTATTGCTTTTAATACATATGGTAATTTATATATATCAGGAGATTCTAAAGGAGGTTTAATGTTATGGGATATAAGAACTGGTAAAAATATTGAACAAATGAAAAAGGCACATAATAATTCTATAATGAATATAAATTTTAATCCATTTCTAGCAAATATGTTTTGTACTTGTTCAACTGATAATACTATTAAAATATTTGATTTAAGAAAATTCCAAATTTCTTGTAATATTCTAGCACATAATAAAATTGTTACGGATGCTGTTTTTGAACCAACCTATGGAAGATATATTGTTTCAAGTTCATTTGATACTTTTATTAAAATATGGGATTCTGTTAATTTTTATTGTACGAAAATATTATGCAATAATAATAATAAAGTACGCAATGTTGATATAGCTCCTGACGGTTCCTTTATTTCTTCAACATCATTTGATAGAACGTGGAAGTTGTATAAAAATAAAGAATATACACAGGATAATATTCTTTCCCATTTTATGTGATTGGTATTATAAAAAAATATATATATTATATCTCGTGATAGAAAGCTACATGATAATGTCACCACAATATCATCATACAATTTAATCATTTTGTATTTTTGTTAAAAAAATAGATAACATATAATTATGTGACATATATATGAACATATAGATATAGAGAAATTACATATATTCAAAATACTATTATTTTATTTTTTATTTTTTGTTTGATTGTTTTTTTTTATAAATTTTTTTTTTGTTTTATGCTTATAAAATATATGTATAAATATATATATATATATATATATATATATATATATCATTTAAAATATTTCATTTTTTAAATAAATCCTTTAGTTAAAAATACACCCACATATATATATATATATATATATATATATATATATGTATATATGCCTATTTTATTTTTTTCACATTTCACATTGTATGCATTTTAAATATTCATATTATTCTTTTTTTGTTTAAAAAAAATAAAATAAACTTATATATTTCATAAGAATATTCATAAATTTTAAAAAGGCAGAAATTTATATATTTATATATATTGTTCAAACATAATATAAATGTTAGAAAAGAATATATATTCTTCTTTAATATTATATACCGTGTAATTTTTTGGATGCTTGAAAGCTTTAACAAATATTTTAATAATATAGATTCTTTGAAGAATAAATAAATGTACATATATATATATATATATATATTTCTTTTTTTTTTTTTTTTTTTTTTTTTGAATTTTTGTGTATGAATTTCTAATTAATATTTGAATCAATTATGGAAATTATGATCCTAATAAATATTGGATTATAGAACCATAAATTGATATATTTATTAATATATGTACAGGAAGAAGGAGCGTTTTATTTATATGTTAAATATATATATTTAAGTTTTATTTAAATAAAAAATATATGATTATAATATATATATATATATATATATATATATATATATATATATTAATAACATTTTATAAATACCCTTAAATGAACAAAATTATGAAATATTAGAAGATATTCAAATGGAAAAAAGTATTTGGTGAAAATCTAAAATATATATATATATATATATATGTTTACATTTTTGTTTTATGTTATTTATTTTTTGTGTTTATCCATGTACACTATGATGCCACTATTATATATATATACATATGTATAATTATACATTTATATTTATATGCTTCATCTTTTTATTTATTAACATCCATTTATTCATTTCTTTTGAAATGCAAAAATATATTTCCCATTTTGCAAGTGAATTTTGTCATTATAAAATAAAAGATGGTAGTTCCCTTTTTCATCAGCTTTACTTTTCTTCTTTTTTTGATAATCTATTTATAAAAAAATCCAATAGAAAGTTCGGAACTTATGGAGCTGTAACCAGAAGAAGACAAGAACAGAGGCAAAAGTTTTATGAGGAAAAATATAAGCATAACCCCAATAATATACCAAAATATTCAAAGGTGAAAAAAGGAAGCAGAGGGGGATGGATAAAGAATCCTTTAAAAGAAGTTACAAAAAATAGTGGAAATAATTTTAAGTATGAAGAAAAGATAAAAGAAGAAATACTCTCAGAAGAAGAAGAATGTATTAAAAACATGATAAAAATGAGAAAGGAACTAACGAATAAAAGTAACATTGATAAAGAATATAATGAACTGATTAATAATGATTGTAAAAATATAAACATATCAAAAAATATATTAAATTTTAATTTATTTTCTATTTGTGATAATTTCATAGATAAAAAAAAAGAAATAATACATAAAATAGAAAGTCCTCAACATTTTGTAGATAAACATATAAAAACGTTAGTAGATACATATAGTAATATTAATGAGTTACACGAAAATTATAATGCAAATAATAATTACCCAAAAACACCTGATTATTTAAAGGATATACTTGATAAAAAAAATAAAAAAAAGAAAGAAAAAAATCAAAAGAATGGAAGTGGAAAAGAAATGGAAAATAATTGTATTAATGTTAAAGTGGAAAATAATTGTATTAATGTTAAAATGGAAAATAATTGTATAATGGATAAAAATGAAAAAGAAAAAGAAGATTATTTAAATTGTTACAATGAAGAAAGTTCAAATGTTCTTATAGATAATACGTTAAGTAATTCAAATAATAGTACACATGTAGGTAATCCTTTATTTAATTCATTTATAGAAACAGAAGAATTACATAAACAACATGTTATACCATTACCTTTACAAGAAAAAAGTAAAAATTTTGAAAATCATATTATAGAAAAATTCGAATGTGATCCTAATAATGATAATATAAAAAATCTACATATGAATGAAAATGATTGGAAAAAATTATATATCGAAGATTTACTAAATTATACAGATGAAAATGATATAGATATCGGATGCTTAGATATCTTTAGTACATTAAATACTATAGATAGAAATAGAAAACTAGGTTCTTATTTCTCTAAAAACGATGCTTCATTTATTTTATATAACAATTGTATTATTCCTTCAAAATATAAAGATGGGACCTTAAATGAATATTTACATACAAGAAACAAATGCTCATTATTTGATAAGTCTTATCAACTTATAATAAAATTAAGTGGAAATGATTGTTTTTATATATGTAACCAATTTATATCTAGTGATATATATGATATAAATAATTACGATGCTTTTTATACTTGTATAATAGATAATAAAGCATATATATTGGATACATGTTATGTACTAAAAGCAGAAAAAGATATTACATTAATTACATCAGGGTATTATAAAAAAGGGTTATATGAATTCTTAAGTGATTATATCTTATTCTGTAAAGACAGTGGCATGGATGTACATATACAAGTTGATATAAATAAAAGAATTTTATCTTTACAAGGACCTCTATCTAATATGATCTTTAATGATATAATAGAATATTATGATTGGAATAATAAAGACAAAAGTATAGGTTATTTAAATAATGTAATTATAAAAAAGCATAATAATAAAAACGATAAAGAAAAAATATGTACAGACGTAAACACCTTATATTTTAAAAATGATGATCATAATCCGATTAAATCTTCTTATTTTCAAATACCATATATGAGCTTTAAAAAATTTAATGTAATAAAAAATGGAGTAATATTAAATGATAACAAAGAAAATATAAATAAGTCCCTTGATATTTATGAAATCATATGTATAAGAATAGGTGATACCGGTGAAGATGGGTATGAATTTATTGTTGATAATAATATCAGTCATCTTTTTGTAGACATATTTTTAAACCATAAAAATGTAAAATTAGCAGGTGCATATGCATTAGATATTCTAAGAATGGAATCAGGGTTTCCTCTTTATGGTACAGATATAATTAAAAATACAAGTCCTATAACAGCTTCACTTGCATGGACTTTGAAATATAAAAAAATTAAAGAAAAAAGTATTTTTGGATTTCAAAATTTATTGAAAGAGTATAGTATGAAACCCAAATTTTTACGCGTTGGTATCTTATCTAATCAATTAATATTTAAAACCTGTAAAATTTTATCCTATCCATATAAAAAACCTATAGGATATATAACATCATGTACATGGAGTCCAATATATAAAAAGAGAATAGCGCAAGGTTATATTAAAAGAGATTTCGCAAAAAATAATGAACAAGTCCTTATATCTATACCAACTGATATACCTCAAGACTTTTCAAAAAAAAAAAAATATAAAATTTTACGAAGTAGATCTGCACATAAGTTTACTCTAGCTCAAGTTTGTGCATTGCCCTTTGTAGAACATAAATATTAAGAAATATAACGAAAATAAAAAAAAAAATAAAATAAAAAGTTAAAATATAAAAATATAATAAAAAATAATGTAAACATTGTTATTTTAATTTGTATAATATAAAATGAGTTTGTTAATTTGTTTTCTTTCTTTTCTTTTTTTTTTTTTTTCCATGTGGAATATATAATTATATATATTATATGAAGCTTTTTCATAATACAAATATATATTTATATATATAATATAATACCAATTTTGTCGCGTGAAAATATTACACACATTTACTATAATATCAGAAGAAATTTTATCTTAAATACAAAAAAATATCGACATCTAAAAAATATATATATTTTTAATATATATATATATATATATTTGTTTTTATAAATTTTTTAAATAAAAAATGATTTAATATATAATTGTGTATTTTTTTATCTTCCCCCCCTATAATTAACCTCAAATCCCTTTCATCCAATATATATATATATATATGTTATGTGAAGAAATGATGCAAATATGAAATTTATAGATTGTATTATAAATTTTTTTTTCTTTTTCTTAATTGATATTTTCAATTTTTTTGTTTGTTTGTTATAGTAATAAATAATTTTTATGCTTTATGTAAAAAAAAAAAAAAAAAAAAATTTTAATATATATTAATAATATACATTAATTCAATGCTTAATTTTTTTATACTTAAAAGTAACAAGAATTTTTTAAGTATAATTTTTATATATTTTTTTTTTTTTTTGATTGATTATAAAAAGAACATTTATTACACATTTAAGTTTTTTACAAAAATACACTGAAATAAGAAAATTAAGTAGAAAATGTAAAAAATGTATAAAATGAAAAAGAACGAAAATAGAAACTTCAAAATAATGACATCATGGGGAAAACAAAGTGAAAGTTAATATTATATTATATTATTTAATATATATATATAGTGTTATTTATAAGTACTTTTTTTTTGGTTTCTTTTTTTTTTTTTTTCTTTTTTTTACTTTTATTTATTATTTTTTTTTTTTTTTTTGTATATTATTATATAAAGTTCATATATTATATATTACATTTTTGCATTATTAATTTATAAATTTAATACATTATTAATTAGTGTTTAAAAGAATTAGAAATTCTTTTTTAATAAATATAAATGTATATTTATTAATAAATATTTATATAAATATATATATAATATATTTATTTATTCTACATTTATAAAATTTTAAATGTAAGAACAAAAATGAATTTTTTTTACATGGTATATAAATTACGCTTCTATACATACAATATATAATATTATATATATATATATATATATATATATTATTTACATATATATCATGAAATAAATGATAGATATAGAGTTTATATTTTAAAACAATTGTCGCTTCAAATTATTATTATTTTATTTAATTTTTTCCAATAATATATTTATACGATTGAAGAATAAAATATGAACAAATTAAATGAATATATTTTTTCATAAAAAAAAAAAAAAAAAAAAAAAAAAAAAAACCATTATATTTGTATATACTTTAAGTTATTAATGTTTATAAATACATAATCATTATGTATTATTATTCATATTATATATTATTATTTATATATTTTATAAATGTACATATAAATATAATTTATTATTTATTTTTTTAAATATTATTATTTTCTTGTTATACAATATTGAAAAATTAAATAATATATATGAAAAAAAATTTTATAGAAACATTGGTGTATGCTATTTACCTCTTTTTTTTTTTTTAAGTGTATTATTATTTACTTGAAATTAATAATACATATAATAAAATTTATTTAATTTAAAATTAATATATGTTTATTTATCGTACATATATATATATATATATATATATATATATATATATATATATATATATTTATTTATTTATTTATTTTTTATGAATACATATTATTATGTGTGAATGTCTTCATTTTAAATTAAATAATGAAATAAAACTTAAAAATTAATTCCATATAGATATTTTAGATTACGTTTTATTTTTTAATTTGTAAAGATATAGAAAATTCACATATATAATATATATATATATATATTATGTATATATTTATAATAATTCCTTGTGACCGCACTTTTTGAAACTTATAAATATATCACGCCCATATATATTTAAAAAAAAAAATTTTTTTTAGTTCATTTATTGATTTCTTATAATGGGAGAAGGGCACTCTAAAGGTACAATTAACCATGGTAATTTGAGTGAGGTAGAAGTTCAAAATATTAGGAAGAAATTTAACTTGAATAAAAAAGAATTAAATGAAACTATTAGTACATTTGAATTTGTCTACGCATATCCACATATATTAAGACCTTATATTGCCTTAGTACTTCCATCTTTTCATGAAGTGCTAAGAAAAAAGAATAGGCACAATAAAGGTAAAAATAGTAATACTACTAATAATACAAACAACTATGGTATAAATTATGCTATAAATATATTATTTAGTAAAAGCAATAAAAAAATTAGTAATGAAATATCATTACAAGATATAATAAATATTTTATCATATTTGCATAATGTTAAGAGTAGAATTATTATTAGGATATTATTTTTAAGTTTTCTAAGGTATAGTATAACAAATAATAATGATACTATAAAATTAAATATATTAGAAGAAAATGATTTTGAAAATGAAAATAATAATGAAGAATTAAATATTACAAAAATTGTTGAAGCAAATTTTAAAAGGGAAGATTGTTGTATGGCTACGGATACATATGAACCTAATATATATGATGATCCTCAAAATAATAATGATGATGATATAAATGATGATAATTGTTTAGATAAAAAACATAATTCTTTTGATTTAGTATATTCTGATTCAAATGTAAATACAATAAATAAGAATAATAAAAAAGAAAGAAATTATAAATTTATTAAAGATAATATATTTATTGTTGAGAAAAATAAAATTACAAGTCAATATCCACAAAACTATATAGTTAAAGATTTAATATCAATAGAAGAAGCAATACATCATCTTTTTACATATATGTATATAGAACAATTGTATTTATTATGCCCAAGTAATATGTTATTTAAATTATCAAATGTAAATCAGCTAGCTGAAAAAGATTTTCCTATAAATAATATAAAAATGAAATGCTATGATGATTCTATAATTAATAGACAAAATAGTTGGGACCTGGCATTTTTTTTTAAAGAATTATCATGTTCATTAGAAACAAATTTAGATTTTAAAAATATTGTTATAGGTTTTAGATTATATGCTAATTCTATAGATAATAATAAAAATTCTATATATTCACTTGTAATTGAGTATATAAATTCTACCTTTACTAATATGAGTAGTAATTATTCGAATGTAACATGGAAGCATTTTATGAATAAGGAAAATGTATTAACAGAAGGAATTAATAAAGATAATAAAAAAAAAAAGAAACTATCAAATGATGTTGAAACAGATATACAATTAGAACAAGAAGAACAAAAAGACGTTGATAAAAAAAATAATTATATTATTGATGAAAATGAAATACCTAATATAAATGATATATGTATTAATAGTATTGAATTAATACATTCCATATATACTAGTATGAAAAAAAATGAAATAGCAAAAAAAGATAATAAAAATAAGTTATTGGAGAATGATACATATAAACAATCAGCATCTATTATGGAATTACAAAATAGTTCGAATGGATGGAGAGGATTATTTTTAAATGAATCTAGTAAAATATTAACGGATGAAATAGTTTTTAGTTTAAGACAATGTTCACCATGCTTTAGTAATAATGTGTGGTATAGGCTATATGCGTCATGGAAACAAGGAACCAGTTTTAATAGATTTATGAGTTGTCTTTTTCATTATCCTTCTCCTATTGTAATAGTAATAAAAACAAATGATAATCAGATTCTAGGAGGAGTATGTACAACTCCATTAAAGGATTCTCATTTATATCATGGGTGTTCTAATGATTTCCTTTTTTCAGCTTATCCTGTATTCCGTATTATTAGAACGAATCAATTTGGTACAAATTATGTGTATTTAAATAGTAAAAATAGTTTCTATCCAAAAGGATTAGGTTTTGGTGGTAAACCTGAATGTTTTAGATTATTTTTAAGTGACGAATTTAAAGATTCCTATTGTACCGAAAGTGATTTTACATACAAAAGTGGACATTTATATTTTCCACAACAGAAACATAAAAAAGGAAAAAAATGTAATTATACATATGGTTCATCAGATAGTAACGATGGTGATAATCAAGATGATAAGGATAAAAGCGAAGAATTAGAAGCAGAAGGTGAAGATGAACAACAAGCACAAGAACAAGATGATGAAGAAGATAATTTGGATTCATACTCATTTTTATACAAATTATCAATCAATGAAGTTGAAGCTTGGGGATGTGGTGATGAAAAGGCATTACAAGAACAAAAATTAATTATTCAAAATGAAGAAGCATGTAAACAAGAGAGAAGATCAACTGATAAATCTAAAATAGTACAAAATAGTTTTGATAAAGAATTTTTACTTCCTAAAGTTTTTTCTGTTGGAAAATATGAAGAATTAAAACCGAGTACATAAATCAACATTTTTTTTGCTATTTTTTTTAATTATACGATTATATTATTTTTATACAAAGGGGGGGGAGGGGGAGAAAGTCATATACAAAATGAAGAAAAAACAAAACAGAACAATATATATATATATATATATATATATATGTGCTTATATTTATGTTGGTGTACATTATAGAGTATAATATATTTAAAGAAAAATATGTGTTTTTCTCATTACAGAAAGATATATTATAAATATTTAATTAGTAACCACAATAAAGAGGAAACCTATTATGTAATAAAGATGAATTATTTTATAATTTTTCACCAAAAAAAAAAATTTCACCTTTCTATAGGAAAGTAATAACCCCTATAAAATTTTGTATTACTAGAAAAATATTCTAATGTGTAGTAGATATATCCAAAATTAAAAATTTAAAACCGTAAATTTTTTTCTTAAGATATGTATATATTTTTATTTTTTTGTTAAACTTTATTTTGATAATTAAAAAGATATTATATTTTTATACATTTTATATTTATAAATTAAAAGTTATATGCTATAAATTTTATAAATTATAATATATATTATATAATTCTTTTATATTCTTTTTTTCTTTTTTTTTTTTTTTTTTTGTTACATTAATATATTAGCCGTGTATTGATAAATATATATATATATATATATATATATATATATATTTATAAAACCTTCATCATCAATTTATATTTACTTTATATGAATACATCCATAATATGAATATGAAAATTTTTTTTATGTATTTTCCTCTATAATATATTGATACTCTTAAGAAAGCTGCTCTTAAAAATATAATAATAGGACACCATAGTATATTTAAAGATATTAAAAATAGAAACAACAAAAAAAGCAAAAAAAAAAAAAAAAAGAAAAGAAATAAATGTATCAAAAAAAAATATTTTAAAGACAAAATTTGAAGAGAAATCCAAAATAAATATATTTGTGTATGGTATTAATTTTTTTCTTAAATAAGGAGTGATTTTTTATTCCTTCATTTTCATTATTCTAATTATTATTATTACATTTTTTTTTTTTTTTTTAATATTTATAATTATCACCTAATTATATTGCATTATTTTTGAGTACTATTATAAATGAAATAATTAACGGGATTATATAAATTTATATATATATATATTATATATATAAATGATTTATTATTATATAAGTATTATATATATATATATATATATATAAATATATATTATGTATCATATACATTAATGTGTTTGAAAAAAAAGAATAATAATAATAAATAATCTTAATGATTAAAAAATAAAATATAAAAAAAAAATATAATTTAAATATATATTTAAAATTAAAATTTCAAATAATATAAAAGAATTGCGTGCTAATAAAATATTATAAGAAAATATTTCTATTTGTACTTATTTATATATATATATATATATATATATATATATATAATATATCATATATATATTTCTTATACATATATATATTATGTATATGTAATGTATGTATAATAAAATATTTTTATGTTTACATTCCCCATTTTATATGTTTCTTATGTAACGACCATATTTTTTATATTTTATTAAGCGATTCTCGTTAAATTTATAGTTTTGTTCTTTTCTTTTCTTTTTTGTTTTTTATATATTATTTTATTTTTTCCTTTTTCTTTTCTTTTCTTTTCTTTTCCTTTTCCTTTTTCTTTTTCTTTTTCTTTGCCTTTCCCTTTTTTTTTTTTCCCATTCCATTCCCTTTTTACTTTTTTCCTTTTATTTATTATTATTATTTTTTTTTAATGTATACACAAAATATTCCCAAAAAAAAAAAATAATAATCATGAATGTTCATATTTTTTAAGATTATTATATACAAATATATATAATGTTTATTTCATATTTAATAATATATATATATGTAAAGCAATATAAAAAATAGTTTATATATTTATGTATGTTAAAATGAATAATTAAAAAAAACATAAGGTAATATAAAATAATTGAATACTTGTATAAATGTAAAGTATATATGATATATAAATATATAGTATATTAAAATACAATATATATATATATATATATATATATTTGTATTATATGCTTATGACAAGTATTTCTATTTGTTAGATTAATATATTGTCGCAAGTAAAAAAAAAAAAATACATATATATATATATATATATATATATATATATATATTTATATTTATATAATATTAAGGTAATAGTTATATTTAATTAATAAAAACAGAAAGTATATTAATAATTGGAAAAAAAAAAAAAATTACATAGGTATATATTACTTGTATATATGTATATGCAATTGTTGATATAAAGATCTTGCTATAATAGTAACATTTGCATAATTACAGAACAAGTAACATATAGATAATAATAATAAAAATAATAATAAAATATTAATTGTGGTTATATTTATAGTTTTTAGTATTTTTAGTACCTAATACATAGCCTTAAAAGTGTTACAAATTTATGAGTGAAAATGAGAGCTCGTTTTTTTTTGTTCCTGTTTTTTATAATATATATATATAATAATTTAAGAATAAAATGCTCATCCTTATTAGGTATCGATTTTGGAAATGAATATATAAAAGTATCCATAGTATCTCCTGGTAAAGGATTTAATATATTATTAAATAATCAGAGTAAAAGGAAAATAACAAATTCTATATCTTTTGCAAATAAATTTAGAACATATGATGAAGAATCTAAGATTTACAGCACAAAATATCCACAATTGACTCTACTAAACAGTAATAATATATTAGGTTATAATTTATTTGACTCTTTAAAGAATAAAGAGAATTTCTTAATTGAGAATTATGATGAAAAGAATGAAGAATTTTATAGTGATATAAATAATTATGATTTTTCCAATGATTTTGGTTCGAAGTATTATTCATATGATTATGTAGTAGATCATAAAAGAGGTACAATAAATATCAAACTAAAAGATAATATGATAATATCATCTGAAGAAGTTACAGCAAATATATTAGGTTATATAAAAAAGTTAGCATATACACATTTGAATATTGATTATAAGGTGAAAAGAAATATAAATTTAAATATTGGTTGTGTTATATCTGTTCCATGTAATTTTTCTCAAAGAAAAAAGCAAGCTTTAATCAATGCAAGTAAAATTGCTGGTTTAGAATTATTAGGAATAATTAATGGTGTGACAGCAGCAGCTATACATAATGTGCATGACATTCCTTTAAATACAACGAAACTTACTATGTATTTAGATATAGGAAGTAAAAATATTAATGTAGGTATTGCTACTATTAGTTTTGTAGAAAAAGATAAAGTTCGCTCAAGAAGTGTACAAGTATATGCTTGTGAATCTTTGGAGAATAATTCAGGTAATAAAATGGATATGTTATTAGCTGAAAATTTAAGAAGAAAGTTTGAAGAAAAATATAACGTATCTATAGAGAATGATAAAAAGGCTATGAGAAAATTAATTGTTGCTGCAAATAAAGCGAAATTATTATTAAGTGCTAAAAAGTCAGCAGATGTATTTATAGAAAGTTTATATAATAATAAAAGTTTAAATGAAAGTGTTAGTCGACAAGACTTTGAAGAATTAATACAAGAAGTAATTGAAAATATGAAAATACCAATAAATAAAGCATTAGAAAAAGGAGGATTTGAATTAAAGGATATAGAAGCTTTAGAATTAATAGGAGCAGGTTGGAGAGTACCTAAAATATTAAATGATGTTACTGAATTTTTTAATCCATTAAAAGTTGGTATGCATTTAAATAGTGATGAAGCTGTTACTATGGGTTCTCTCTATATAGCTGCATATAACAGTGCCAATTTTAGATTAAAAAATTTAGATTATACAGATATTGTATCTAATGAATATCATATATTAGTAAATACAGATGAAGAAGAAAATAATACTACAAATGAAGAGAAGCTTAACATTAAAAAAGAATTAGTAAATTATAATTCTAGATATCCTCATAATAAAAATGTTATAGTTACATATAAAGATAATTTAAAATTTTCAGTATATGAAAATGGGAAAATTATAAATGAGTATATTTTAGGTAACTTAGATAATGCAATTAAATCCAAATATGAACATCTTGGTACACCAAAATTAAATTTAAAATTTCAGTTAGATAAATTTGGTATTTTATCATTAGAAAAAGTTCTTGTTGTTTATGAAGAACAAAAAGATGGAGCTGTTGATATAAAGGATAACAAAAAAGAAGGTGATGAAGAAAATATTAATAATAATAATAATAATAATAATGAAGAAATAAATAAGGATGATGACACAAATAATAATAATAAAAGTGATGATGAACAAAACAAAGGAGATGAAAATAAACCAAATGATGAAAACAAGGAAAGTGAAGAAAACAAACAAAATGGTGAGAAAAAAAAAAATGAAATTATAAAACATAACATTCCTATCGAATTTCAAACAAGAAATATAAAACCGTTACCACTTACATTTGAAGAAATACAAGAAAAAAAGGAAATCTTAAAAAATTTAGATGAACACGATATTAATATTTTTTTAAAATCTGAGAAAAAAAACACATTAGAATCATACATATATGAAACCAGAAATAAAATGAAACAAGATATATATAAGCAAGTTACAAAAGAAGAAACTAGAAATGATTATCTCAATAAACTAGAAGAATATGAGGATTGGTTATATACTGAAAAAGATGAACCTTTAGAAAATGTTAGTAATAAAATTCATGAATTACAAGATATTTATAATCCGATCAAAGAAAGAGCTGAAGAATTACAAGTAAGAGATAAAATTATTGAAGAAACAAATAAAAAAATACAAGAAATGACTGAAAAAATTAAGGATCTTTCTGAAAAAAAACCATGGGCTACCGAGACAATTAAAATGGTCAAAGATTCTCTAGATAAAGAAGTTAAATGGTGGAACCATGCACAAGAAGAACAAAAAAAATTAGATAATTATACTGCTCCATTTTTTAAACATAAAGACGTTCAATTAAAATTCAAATCCATACAAATGCTAATTAAAACATTAGAGAAATTAAAAAAACCTGTTGAAAAAAAAGATGATAAAAAAAATACAGATAATCAAAATGAAAATACATCACCAGATGGAGGCGTAGATAAAAATGACAATACAACAGAAAATAAAAATGAACAACCAGAGCAAAATCATGAAAATAAAGATGATAATCAAAATCATGAATCTGATGAAAATCAATCATCCAACCATGAGAAAAATAAAAATGATGGAGCATCAGATCAAAAAGATGAATTATGAAAATAATAAATGAAATATTTATATATATGTATATGAATTTCCTTTTTACGTTTTCTTTTGGCATATAATAATGATCAACAATATGAAATATATTATATATACATATATATTTTTTATAATTTTTTTTTATTATATTTGTTTTACTGAATGTTTATAATATATATATATATATATATATATATGTATATATGTACATTTTGTTAATGTTTAATTTTATTTCTATTATAAAAATGTTTCTTTTCTTTTTTTTTAGAATATTTTTCATAAAATATTTTTTCAAGAATTTTTCATATGATTTTATCTCAATTTTTCTCTCTCAATATTTTTTTTCTTTTTTTTAAGAATCAATACGTTCATCCTAAGATTTTTATATTTTCTTTTTAACATAAAAAGATATTAATTTTTTAAAATATAAATACATAATATATTATAAAGAATAAATAATTTACATAATATAACCTCTTTTATTTTATTATTATTATTATTACATATATATTTTTTTTTTTTTTTATAGAAAAAAATACCTTTCTAAAAATATATATGTTACATATTATTAAAATGTTAGAATTATCCTTAATATATATTTTTGTATTTTTTCAAAAAAGACAAGATTAACATTAATTAAAAAAATTAACTCATTACTGAAAATATGATCTACAAATGATTTATAAAAAAAAAAAAAAAAAAAAAAATAAGATTCATTGAAAATACAATAAAGTTAGCTCATTTAAATATATATATCTAGACAGATTAATAGGTTATGGTTTTATATATTTACTCTATTTTTGGAAAGCATTATGATACATATATATATATATATATATATGTGTGTTTATTTATTTATTTATTTATTTCTATATATATATTTAATATGATTCTTTTTGTAAATATTGATATGGTAAAAAACCTTATTTCCCCATTAATATTTTTTACTTTATAACTAATAAAATAAAAAGAATTAAAAATTCTTCACTTTATTAATTAGCATATTCTCAAATATTAATACTTGTACATTACATTTCCATTATATTTTGTTTAAGTTTTCTTTAAATTCTATGATATATAACAAAAATTATAAATTTATATAATTTACAATATTTAGGAAAATACATGAATTAACAAATAGTTGTTAAATAAAAAAAAAAAAAAAAAAAAAAGGAAAAAAGGAATAAAGGAAAAAATAAAAAAAGAAAGAAAAAATAAAAAAAGAAAGAAAAAATAAAAAAAGAAAGAAAAAATAAAAAAAGAAAGAAAAAATAAATGAATATATATATGTATATACATATATATATATATATATATATATATATAATATTTAAGACACAATATACATAGGTATATATATACTTTTTCTCATTAACCAAAAAAAAGATAGAAGAAATAAAAATTAATTAAAATATATAAAATTATAAGAAAAGGAAAAAAAAAAAAAAAAAAAAAAAACTAAACATATATATGTAATCTTACAAATGAATTTAAACATTTCATTTTTTTTTTTTTTTTATCATGTTGTAAGGTTTCTTGTTTTATTATATTATTCTTTTAGGATATTATCGCTATTTTATTTTTTTTTCAAGTGTAAAGCAGATAAAAAAAATATATGTATATGTATATATACATATATATAATATGTATGAATATATATATATAATCATTGATACGCAATTTAGGCTATATAACCATATTTTTCATTTTTGTTAAAGGATAAGTAAAAAATAAGTAATGTATTATGTATATATTATAGGGTAATTATAATTGTACTTTTCTCCAAAAAAAAAAAAAAAAAAAACAAAAGAAAAGAAAACTCTATCATATTATATATGCATTATATAATTTTCTTTTCCTTATAATACTCAAATATTATTTTAATGTAAAAATATACCATTTTTAAGGGGAAAATAAATGTCTAATAATATATATATATTAAGAGGTACGTAAAAAATTGGGAAGGGATATATATAACAAAAAAAAAAATTATTTTTTTAATTATATAAAAAAAATATTTTTTAAATAACTTTTTCTTGCTTTATATAAATATTATGGTCATTTAATAATTTATACTTCTTTATTAGGGAAAGAAAATAAATATATATACATATATATAAGCATCATTACTATTTGAATATATATAATTATAATATTTAATGTTGCAGAAGAGTTTCATTTTTTAAAACACACTCTGTACATAATTCATATTTCCGTAAGCATTATTTAGATAACTCTATTTAATACATATATATATATATATATATATATATATTCCATATAATGATATAGTTATTTAAAATCATTATTTTTATTTTTGTTGCATATTATTGATAGATATATCATGAAAAGAAGTATTATTCTTTGTACTGTTTTTAATTACTTTTATTTTATTCAATATGCTGATCTTTATTTAATTCATTGTTTTGTTTTTATTAGTTATATTACTATAATTAATATTTTGCTGTAAATATATTTTCTTATTGGTTCATATAAATGTTATGATTACTAGTATTATTACCTTTCACGCAAAATAAAATGTTATATTTATAATCACAATTTGTAGATGTTACATTTTTATATTTTAATTGAGTACCTTTATCGTCTTCACAAGAAAATTTGTTCTTTAATTTGGAGCCATTACATATGTTTAAATTGTTATTATTTTTCTCTTGGATATTATTTACGATTTCATTATTTTCATGTTGTATAGTTACCATTGATATAGTTCTATACATATTCTTCATTTCTTTTTTGTTTCCACTTACAAAATGATCTAACTGTGAACTACTAGTATCAAGATGGTTAGGGGTGAGATCTCTTGAGTCTTCTTCAAAATTATAATTAGAATATTTAACTATATTTTTATTTTTTAAAGATTCATTATTACATTTATTCTTAGAATAATCATCATTATTATCTATTTTAATGTTATTCAAATGTCTTTTATGTACTAAAGTATCATAACTGGATAAGCGATGTTTTTTATTTTTAACATTTTTATATTTTTCGTTCATATCATTTACGACATTATGATTACTAAATATTTTATCATTATTTTTTATTCCTTCATTTATTCGAATAACATGTGGCCCCATAGATGTTCCTCTACATTCAGAAGATGTTATATATTCAACATCGTACTTACTATCTTCATTCTTACTATAAATATCACACGGTTCATGCAAGGTAATATTTGAGGCACATATATAATCCTCCTTTCCATTCAACTTATGCACTATATTAAATTTGGGTGTACTTATAACTGTCCGATGTCTATTATTAAATTGGTAAGTTCTATTATTATTAATATTATTATGGGAATATTTTTTATGATCATTAAAATTATTTAATAAATTATTACTATTCATGTTTACATTAGGCAAACTATGGTAAGTTTCCAAATCATTATATGATCTTTCTCTCAAATTAAAATGAAATGATTCATTAGGTATATCATTTTTATATGTATCAATATTTGTGTAAGGACTTCCAATCATTCTTTTTTTAAAAACAGCACTTTTAAAATTTTGATATAAATTATTTGATGATTTTTCATTTAAATCAATTTCAATATTATTATTACATATGCTTCTCTCTAAACGTTCTTCTACATTTAAAATATTATGCTTCTTTTCCATAATTTCATCTGTCATGTTTTTTTTCATCTTTTTATTGTATGTATTCATTTGATCACATGAGCTGGACTTGTAATTTTTTTTTAATGTATTTCCCTTAACCATTTTGTTATTATATAACAAATTTTCTACTATATTATTATATGTGGTATTTCTCTCTATACAATTCATGGGTCCAGACAAATTATTATTATTATGATATTCATTGTTCATATAATTATCTTCATTCATGTTATTTATATTAGTACAAGAATATTTCCTAGTTGGTGTATCTCTAAATAACTTTTTATCAACAGTGCGTGTATTAATTTCATTAAATTTATTATTCATATTATCTATGTGATTATTTTCATACCTCATACATTTTCTTGGTGTACTACAATTATTATCACTTTGTACATTTTGATTAGGGTATATATAATGTATTATATCACTATTATATAATTCACAGATATTATGTTGATTTATATTACTCACGTTTGAAATGCATAATGAAAAATTATTAAAAGTAGCTATATCTGTTCTATCATCTGATATATTCATTTTATTAAAATTTAATGATGATCTTGTTGTTATTTCATCATTTGTATTATATTCATCATTATCCTCTGCATATTTGCTATTATTAAAATGTTGATATTTTTTTACAATATTTTTCACATAGTTATTACTATTAATAGTGAGATAATTATTCTTGTCATATATATAAGAAGAACTTTTATTAAATTTATTATCATTTCTATATTCTTCAATAATGTTACCATTATTGTCACGCTCATCAATTATAGTTTTACTGTTGTTATAAGAAACGGGGGAAGAATTATCGTATTTACAAAAATCAACTACAGATGGAGTTTTCATATTCGAAAAGAAAAAAGAAGAATCATTTTCATCCATATTATAATTTGTGTATATTTCATTTTTATTATGGTTCGAAAGTGCTTCTTTCTCATATTTATTTTCACTACTTGATAAAATTTTTTCATCAGTTTCATCCATATCGTGATAGTTATTTTTTTGATTTAATAAATCGTTATTATATGATAATTTATTTTTTCTAATAGAATATGGCGTAGAACAATTTTTAATAAAATCACTGTTGGGGACAATGTCTTTTTGATCATTATTTGATTCGTATATATTAGAAAGGTCCAGTGGGAAATTTCCAATATGTATATTATTAAATTTATTATAATCCTTAATAGTATTGTTCTTAGGTATGCTAAATATAGCAGAATAATCTGTACGATCATTACAGTTATTATTATTATTATTATTATTAATATTGTTATTATTATTATTGTTATTATTATTGTTATTATTGTTATTGTTATTATTGTTATTATTATTATTACTATTATTACTATTATTACTATTATTACTATTATTACTATTATCATTATTATTATTATTATTATTACTATTATTACCATAATATTGGTTATTATTATTTCCTCCTCTATTACTATTATTATTATCCGAGGAACCACTGCTACTACCACCACCATTATTGTTATTATTGTTGCTGTCATTACCATTATTATCCTCGTCATCATCGTTTTGATCATTCACATGATTTTCGTCTTCGTCATCATTATTATCGTCATTACTTTGGTTAGATATATCACGAGGTTGTTGAGTTTCTTCACAATCATTATGAACAACTTCATCGACATTTGCGTGTATATGAGTATCACGATGATGTAATAAATTTTGATCATTACTTATTTCATCATCGTTCATGTCTATATTAGCACCTGATACGAAATTCATTTGCGGGATAAGTTGCTGATTATTTCGATTTTCCATCAAATTATAACAATTTCTAATACCAAAAATTCGATACTCATTTTGGTAATTTAATAAAGACATTAGATTGTCAACTCTATATGGGGAATAAGAGCTTTGTAATGAATTGGATGCATTTGTAATATCCATAAACTGATTTCTTTCAAAATTATTTCTATTATTAGTTTCATCCGTGTTAGTTGTTGTATTTACTGGTGGTGCAGAATTTACGGTACTTTTATCATTTGTAGGTGCCTCAGAAGAATCAAGAACCTCTTTATTTTCAATAATATCAATAATTCCACTTTTAAATGGAATTTCTTCATCCATTTTAAAATGAACTACACTTCTACCAACCTGTAAAGACATAGTGTCTTTAGGATATATTTCTCTTGCTTTTCTTAGAGCTACTAAGGTACCAAATTTGGAATTATGATCTTCTAATTTAAATAAACCTTTTTCATATTTTATTGTTGCATGATATCTAGAAATAGAAACATCAGGGATACGAACATCTGATTCGTGTCCTCTTCCTAATTTTAAATATTTTTTATCCGCAAAACTTATTAAATGTACTCCTTTACTAGTTTGCCCAATAATATTATCTAAAACAATTAATGGTGTTTTCAAATTAGGTATCTTTACTAATTGTACTAATTCCTCGTTTTGTTTAATACTTTTTGGATATTTAGATTTACATAATTCACAACATATATCCTTAATAAAAACTGAACCAGAAAATAGTTGATCATTTAAATTTAATCTACCATTAATCCATTTTCTTAAACACATCAAATGTGCATACTTAATGGAACCTTTACAATCACATGGACAAATTAAGGGATCATTTTCTTGATTCCCTTCAATTAAACAAATTCGACATTGAATATTCGAAGAATCTAAAATAGTTTCACATTTTTTAGAAGGGCAGTCATCTAATTTCAAAGTATTTAGTGTGTCTACTGATTCAATAAATTGTCTTACCTTTAATCGAAATCGTCCTAATTTTATAATATCATTTTCATGTAAAGCGTAATATTTTTCAGGAAGATCTTTAACAATTATCCACAATTTTTTTATATTGTATTGGTTGCTTAATGAATGTTCAGCTGGTGTTATAACGTATTTATCTATAACATAGTGATACAAAATAAATAAAAAATAAATAAACATATATAATATATATATAACATATTATGAATATAAAACATTATACGTAAAACACATTATGCATACAAATATATAATGATATCCTTTCAGCTTTTACCTTCTTGAGGTCTAACAGACAAAAGATAATCCTGTGTTGTATTAGGCAAACATTCTGGAGTGTCAGCTACACAAGATACTTGAGCTTTTGAGCGAAAAAGTTTTATTGCCGTAGATATTAAAAAACTTTTTTTATTTACTTGTTGGGCTTCATAATCAAATAGATCATGACTATCACGAGTCCATGTTTTCGTTTCTACCCTTAACCTAATAAAAAGCAAAAATGAATAAAATGAAATAAGGAAAAAAATATAATATATTTATATTATATACACTCATTATTAATAAAAAATATTCTTATCATATCTATATTGGATATAATTTTTGTAGACCTTAATTAACAATCTCTTATTTCAAAAATAAATAAATATAGTTTCTAATATTTATATATATATATTATATTATATATTCATACATATATTGTTATGAATTATTTTTTATATTACATTTTCTCGTATTTCCTGATAAATAATTTTGATATATTTACAAAAAAAAAAAAAAAAAAAAAAAAAAAAAGTACACAAAAAGGGAGGGAAGTAAGGAAATGAAAAAAAAAGAAGAAAAGAAAAGAAATAATATTTACAAATCCATAAATAAACAAATAAACCTATCACAACATATTAATTCCTCAATTTTATATGAATTTATTTTATTCTATTCTATTTCATGGCTTTTTTTTTTTTTTTTTTTTTTTTCCCTCTGCTCTTAGTCTTCTTATATTGCTCTCCCTTTTTCTGTTATGTTGTCTTGTTTTTTTTTTTTAATATGAATCTGGTTTTACTACAGTTATTATAACAACATATGTTATTTTTAGGAATCATTCATTCCTCAAACTTAAAACAAATAATACACTGTCTAATTAACATTTAATTAAAGAATTAATTTCCTTTTTTTTATTATATAATTTATATATGAAACATAAAAAAAAAAAAAAAAAGAAATGTATATATAATATATATATATATATATATATATAACAAATAAGCAAATATTAATGTAAATTTATACAGTTAAACGGAAATTAATGCAAATACAAAAAAAAAAAAAAAAAAGAAAAAAAAAAGAAAAAAAAAAGTAAAATATAATATAATATATCAAATAAAATAAATAAATAAACATATTATGACAAAAATATGGTAAATATATATAATATAAAATACATAAATAGTCAATTTATATATACGTGTGTGTATAACATATCATATGTTCATATCAATATATATATACATAAATACAAATTAACATATACAAAATATTTTTATGTATTTCCAAATAAGTAATTATAAAATAATATAATATAATAATATTATCAAATATCATAAAACACAAAATAATACATACAAAAAAAAATTATCAAATAAATATTCTTACATAACAATTCTGCAAGTAAAAAAAAAAATAAAAAATAGATATATATGTATATAATAAAAAAAAATATATGTATATTTATATATGTATAATATAACCTTTTTATTATATGCTGCAATAATATACCTTACAAAAATGTATTAATATACATATGTATAAATGTAATGTTTTTTTTTTTTTTTTTTTTTTTTTTTTTTAAATATATATATATATATATATATATATATAACACTATTTACATTCTCATTTTATTTATTACGATTTATACATATATATACATTTATTCATTTATTTATTCCTTTTTATTGTTCTCCAAAAACAAAAAAAAAAAAAAAAAAAAGACTTAATTTTTTCTCTAAGCTTCAAACATATTTGTATAAAATTATATACAATATATTTCGTGATATATAAGCCTATATAAATATAACCAATGAAAAAAAATAAAAAATAAAATATTAAACATTAAGTAAAAATGTTAAATATTAGGTATAAAAAAAAACACATAAATTTTTGGAAAATACAAAAAAATAAAATAAATAATTGAACTAAATAATAATCATATATATATATATATATATATATTCATAAAGATATAAATATCTAATTATATGTAAATATATATTGTAAGAAAATAATTACATTTTTTCATTTGCATTAAAACAAAAAATCTAATCAATAAAAATTTAACCAAGTGATATTATAAAAAAAATTATATATATATAAACGCAAATGAAATGTTCTATTTTAATATGGAATGTATACAAAGATAATATATATATATATATATGTTTTATTATGCATTTACAATAATTATATTAACATTTTAGTACTTCTATATATCAATATTATATAGACTCCAAAAATATTTTTCAACTTTTAAGATATATTCCTATATTTATTTTTATTATATTATATTAGTATA
This sequence comes from Plasmodium billcollinsi, assembly GCA_900257145.2. Classification (NCBI taxonomy): domain Eukaryota; phylum Apicomplexa; class Aconoidasida; order Haemosporida; family Plasmodiidae; genus Plasmodium; species Plasmodium billcollinsi. The sequence goes on from LT990242.2 coordinate 1,772,024, forward strand.
TATATTTTTTTAATGCAACTTTATGTATATGTTAATGTATAATATTGTATTATGAATTATTATATTCAGTATTATATATAAATATATATAAACAGTTGTGTGTCTTCACATAAATATTTATAGAAAAAAATAAAAATTTACATAATATATATATATATATATAAATAAAAACAAAAAAAAAATTTATCGATATATTATTTCCTATTTAAAACTTTAAACAAAATTCTTTTATACATTTATATTAATATATATTATATATATATATATATATTTTTTTTTTTTTTTTTTTTTTGGAAGTTCATATATGTTCTAATAATACATATAAAATAAAAAAAATATAAATATATTTTATATGTATTATTATTATTATTACATTATTATATATATATATATATAACTGCAATTGATTTTTTTTTCTTTCCTATATGGAAGAAAATTAACATTTGTTCTCACCTAACATTTTTTATTTTACATTTATGATTTATATTTATTTTTTTCTTTTTAACTTTATTTTATTTTATTTTACCCTCCAACAACATAAATATTTACGATTATATTTTATTATGAATTTTTTTTTTTTTTTTTTTTTTTTCACTGTTTTACAAAAACAATTATGCACGCAATTGATTTTTATATTATTTATTTATTTTTTTTTTATTTACTCTCTCTTTCTCTCTCTATATACATATAAAATATATGTATATGTAAAAGTATAAATGTTTGTGTGTAAATAATTTATGGAAGTAAAAATTTTGTAATTTTTATGTATAATTTTATAGAAAAATGAAAATTATAATAACTTATATATATATATATATATATAGGAAAATATAAAAATGTATAATTTATATCATTACACACATTTTTAATATTTTTTAATACACGATTTTTTTTTTTTTTTTAAATAAAATCAGTATAATATTATTTATAAACATGTTCACATAAATATATATGTATAAATATAAAAACTATAAAAAAATAAAATAACAAAAATAAATTAACATAATTATTATAAAAATTAATAGAATATGATGGTGCAGCAGTCTTATTTTTCACAAAAAAAAAAAAAAGAAAAAAATTCACTGGGATAATTTAGACTTTGTAGAAATTAATTATAGATTCCGTGTTCTTTTATAATTATAAAATTTAATAGACTGAAATTTTTATACATGTACAAAATTAAATATAACATGAAAACAAAAAAAAAA
>LT990242.2:1775731-1778231 GCA_900257145.2 Plasmodium billcollinsi
ATAATTTCTTACATAAATATGTATACACATATATATATATATATATATTATATTAACAATAACAAATATTTTTCTATAACAAAAATATATGCTTCTCCAATAAATTCTTGTTACAATATTTTTATATCTTTATCATGTTTTAACATGTAAAGGTCATAATATAACATAAAATCAAATTCTTGATATATCAATTTGGACATTTAATTTACATATAACATATATTATATTAAATATATAACAATAAATATAACTTGTATATATAATAATGTTAATAATATGATCAATAAAATATATATATATATATATATATATAATAATAATAATAATAATCTTTTTGTTATTAATTATAATTCGATGTGTATTTTTATACAAGAAGGGATGTTTCATTTAAATTAATATTATATGCATTAAATAATTTTTTATTTTATATATTGTCATTTCATCTATTTATAACATTATTTACAAATGCTTATACAAAGAATGAATTTATATCATTACTTATGTTACACCTGTAATAAATTATGTAACAAGAATGATTCATAAGTTTATATATTGAACATATATAAATAGTACAAATCATATGTATATATATATATATATATATATATATATATATATATATATATATATTTATTTATTTATTTTTCATGATATTTTATTAGTCTATGTGATATTATCATTATTGTTATTAATATTAAAATTGGATATATATACATTGTTATTAATTTGGTTTGTATTATTCAAATTATTAATATTCATAATATTTTCATAAATATAATGACTCATATTATCATTTAAATTATTTATATTGTTTGTATTTGAAAAATATTTATAAGTATTTATATTAGAATTATCAATCGTGTTATTACAATGTTTTATATTTTGACTACTTTTATTCATATAATTATTATCGTTATTGAGAAAAATATTATTATCGTAATTATTTATTTGGTAATCATTAATAAAGATTTTTCCATAATTTGTTGTACTTATATTATTATTATATGATGTAGAATTATTCATATTACATCTGTCTATATTTGTTTCATTTTTATTATACAGATATATAGGTTCTTGTTGAATACTATGTAACGATGATATTATATTCTCTTTATATTTAACATTATTGATATTTTTATAATCTTGTTTATTTTTTATATTATCTTGTCCATTTATTATATCATCTTGTGTTTGTGTTGTATCATCGTTTATATTTATGATATCATCTTGTTTATTTATGATATCATCGTGTTTATTTATGATATCGTCGTACTCATTTATGATATCATCGTGCTTACTTATAATATCATCGTGCTTATTTATAATATCATCGTGCTTATTTATAATATCATCGTGCTTATTTATAATATAATCTTGTGTATTTGTTACATCATATGGTGCATTTATGAAATTATCATGGCTATGGTAATTAAAGGAGTTATTATTATTTTCATGTTTATATTTATTTAATAATAAACTTAGATCCATACATTTAATCTCGAGTGGTTTGTATTTTTGTATTTGATTTTTTAATTTATTATAAAATATATCTTTTTGATATAAAATATTTAATACATTTTTTTTCATATTATAATTCTCATTATTATTTTCATCGTAATTAACTAATATAGTGTTTGTATTATTTTGTTCTTCGAAAGGTATTATGGAAAACTGTTTTATATTTTCTCTTTTATTATCATTATAAATAATATTATTATTTCCTTCATTTTTTATTATTTCAGATGATAAAGGATTTAATAATTTATTTGAATCTTTTAATTCTGAATGGTTAGAAATATTATTTAAATTTTCATTTGACAAATTATTTATTATAACATTATAATTTTGATATATATTAGATGTAATATTGTTATTTATTTTTTGTTTCTTAACTTCAGGAAAATCTAGTTGTAATTTTCTTTTGTTGTTATTAAATAATGGTGGTGTATCAATTTTAATACTATCATTTTTACTTTTCTCAAATATATCCTTTTTTAATCCTTTGCCATTATTTTTTCTTTTATTTAAATAGTTTAAGGTATCTACATATTTGTCGTCATAAAAGTTTTCAATTTTTCTTTTTATATTTCTTTTTAAATTTTTACAATTGAATATTATATTTTCATTCCCGTCATTTTTTTTATTCATTATTTTAATTGCTCTAATTAAAAAGAAAAAAAAATGAATATATATATATATATATATATATATATATATATATATATAAATTAAAATTTTATTTTATTTTTTTAAGTGCAATAAACTTAATTTCCAAAAAAAAAAAAATAAATAAATATAAAACATAAATATAAATACATATATATAATATATATATTTTTATATTTGTATATTCTTTCTTCAACAAATTAATTTAAATAATTTTAATACAAAAGCATATATTTCATTCAATGTATTTATAATATATAATTTTTTATGTAAATGTATATTTTATATATATATATATAGTATATTTTTTTTTTTTTTTTCATTTTTCCATGTA
>LT990242.2:1780731-1798231 GCA_900257145.2 Plasmodium billcollinsi
TTTCTAGCACTACAGAAAAATTATTATTAACACCAAAAGTTGGAAATAAAATGCCTGAAGGAAAGAAACCAGATTGGTTTCATGTAGCTCCTCCTACTGGTACAAAATATAATAAATTAAAAGAGGATATAAAAAAATTAAGCTTACACACAGTATGTGAAGAAGCACAATGTCCTAATATTGGAGAATGCTGGAATATAGGTACTGCAACTATTATGTTATTGGGTGATACCTGCACCAGGGGTTGTAAATTTTGCTCAATTAAAACATCACCAAAGCCATTACCACCTGATATCAATGAACCTTTTAATACAGCTAAAGCTATATGCGAATGGAATATTGATTATGTTGTTTTGACTTCTGTTGATAGAGATGATTTATCAGATGGTGGAGCTAGCCATTTTGCTAAAACAGTAGAATTAGTAAAATTTTCAAGACCAGATATTTTAATTGAATGCTTAGTTTCCGATTTTCAAGGAAACATTGATTCTGTACGAAAACTAGCTTTTAGTGGATTGGATGTATATGCACATAATATAGAGACAGTTAAAAGGTTACAAAAATATGTTAGAGATAAAAGAGCAAATTATGATCAATCCTTATTTGTATTAAAAACAGCTAAAGAAATCAATCCTCAGTTATATACAAAAACAAGTATTATGTTAGGATTGGGAGAAACAAAAGAAGAAGTTATACAAACTATGCATGATGCAAGAAAAAATAATATAGATGTTATAACATTTGGTCAATATTTAAGACCTACAAAAAATCATTTAAGTATTGTTCAATATATATCACCACAAATGTTCGAATATTATAAAGAAGAAGGATTAAAAATGGGATTCAAATATATAGCCAGCGGCCCTTTAGTTCGTTCTTCTTATAAGGCGGGTGAATATTTTATGAAAAATTTAGTTAACCAACGAAACAAGGATAAAAAAAAATAAAAATCAAAAATTAAAAATTAAAAATTAAAACTAAAACTAAAACATCAAAAAAAAAAAAAAAAGGAATATATGTATATATGTATATATATATATATATATATATATACACTTTTTTAAAAAAGAAAAAAATTAATATGTGTAATATATAGAATTTTTTCTCTTTTTTTCTTTTTTCTTTTTTCTTTTTTCCTACTCATTTATTATTAATATACATTTTTGTATAATCTCAAAAAAAAAAAAAAAAAAAATATTCCGTTTCTACGGATCTTCATGGTATAATTAATTGTTCAAAAAATTGTTGCACATGTAATTCAAATACATATCAATATTCTATAAACTCTTTAACAACAATTGATTTTTCTGCAATTGTTTTTATATCTGGTCTTCTTAATAATAACATCTTAATTTTGATAATGGATATTTCCTTTTTCTTACATTTGTTTTCCCAATTTTCTTTATAATCATTATGAGAAGATTTATTATCATCACTAGAAGAATCATCTTTTAACAAAGAATTTGTTATTCTGGTAACTTGATCTATCCAGTTATTTTTATTTTTTAAAAATGCATAACTACATTTTATTTCGTTAATTTTGTCTTTCAATGTATCTATATTATCAGTCATTAATTTTAATATTTCTCTTAACAAGTTCATATTATAAATGAATATTCCAGTATTATTATTTAATTTTTCTTTCTTGTTTTTGCAATTTAATTCTTCTATTTGTTGTAATAAAATATATGAATTGTTTATGAATGTATGAAAATATAATTCATTTTGTAAAAATGAAATATTTTGATTTAATAAATATTTTAAAATGGTTTTATCCAATTTATATAATATTCTGTTTAAGAATTGAATAAATATTATATCTGGTAAATTTTTTTTTATTTTATATAAATTATTTATAATATATTCATGAAATACATTACTTACAGAAAAGAGATTATATATTCTTATAGTTATAAAATGATAAAATGCATCTAGAAAATTATGAAACATTTTTTTTTCTAGAATATCAAAATTTTGTTTTATTTCTTCAAGATATTTTTTATATTTATATATATTTAAAAAATTATTTATTCTATGAAAAGAAATATATAATAAACATGTTATTTCAGAATCACCAATCAAATCTGATATATTATTCCAATGATATCTAAATTCATCTTTTACAATAATTAATAATTTTTTTACTACATTATTCATATATTCTTCCATAAATTCTTGATTGCTATGAAAACACCATATTCTATTTTTTATTTTTTTTAATAATTGTATAAATATATCACTATATTCGTTGATGCAATCATTTTCATCTAATATAATATTATTTTTTAATTTTATACAACACTTTTTATTTGACATATCGTTTAATATATCTATAAGAAATTCTTTTTCATTTAACATAAAGAAATCTCTAATATAAATACCATCATTTATTTGTTCATTTATATTAATTATATTTTCTTCGCTACTAAATTGTAGGTTTCTATTTTTCAATAATTCATTATTTTGTAAATCTTGAATTGTATTATTGTCTACAATATAATTATTTATAATCTTATCATGATTAATATCATTTAAATTATTATTATTATCATCATTATTATTATTATTACAATTATTATGTTGGTTGCTTTTTTCATTTTCCATAGGATTCAATTTGATATATGTATTATTGTAAAAATCATCTAACAAATGTTTGCAATTATCCCTATCATATAACCACCATTTTTTGTATATTAAAAAAATATGCTGCATAAAATTTAAAAACGATTTTTTTATATCATCCTTATTATTTTCATCAAACGTATATAGATGAATAAAATAGGTTATTCTACTTAATATGTACAATCGACATTCTGTTATAATTTCATAATTTAATTTTTCCAACACCATTTTATAATTACTTATGTCTTCAAACAATATTTGTTTATCTTCATCTTTCATATAATTGTATGTGTTATAATAAATATGCGTGTTTTTATTTGGCCATCTATCTTTAATATTAAAATTATTATTGAATAGATAAGAATGGAACGAATTTTTTATTTCATCACTTATGTGATGAAAATAATAATAATTATAATTATTATTATTATTATTATTATTGTTGTTGTTATTATTACTATTATTATTACTATCATTATTATTATCATTATTATTATCATTATTATTATCATTATTATTATTAAGTTCAGAAAATTGTTTAATATGATCCCTTTCGTATTGAACATCTGAAGAAACACTACTCATTGCAATTGTTTCCTTTTTATAATTTAAGGATATATGATTCCTATCCAAATTTTCAATATTATTGATATTACGAAGAATTTCTTTATATTTATTATTATAGGTAAACATATACTCTAATGTTTGTTTCAATATTATATTATTATTTTGAAAATTTTCCATGTGAGCGTAATTCAATAACATCTTTAAAATATAATTACTTATAATAGATTGATAAAATAAATACTTAAGCCCCCATTCAGGTTTATCAAATTTGAATAGTGGACTTTGATCATTTTGAAAAAAGGAGCGAAAAAAATTAATTATACTGCTAGCTAATTCTTCTATGTAAAAAGATGATGAATAATATTTTTGTTTAACAAATAATATATTTTCATTTTCTTCTTTTTCCTCTTTAATACATATATTAATTTTTTCTATATAATTACAACAAATTAAAATGTTGATAAATTCTAGACTTTCTTTTTTTATCAAACCCATATATTCCTTATCAATTATAACACTGTTATTTATTTTATGGTGAAATTTATTCATATGGCGATTATAATATAGAAGTCTTTTTTTTTTTTCTTTTTTTTTTTCTTTTTTTTTTTCTGCTACATTATTTGTTTTTTCTTCATTTGTAAATGTCGTGGAATGATTTATATTTGTTTTTTCAATACCTTCATAATAATTATATGTACCTTCATCATTTTCATTATTATGATGATATATATAATCATTATTATCATCACATGTATTATCACATATATTATCACTCATAACATCATTATCATCACATATATCATCATATATATCTTCGTTATCATCACACATATCATCATATATATCTTCGTTATCCTCACTCATATCCATGTCATTTATAACTTCCTCTAGTGAGTTTGTTGATACATACGAAATATTATTTCCCCAATGTATACTTGATAGTAACAACTTGGATTTGTTGATATAATATTGTGCTAACAATGGAATAAAGAATTCTATATTTTTAATAACTTGCTTTTTGAAATTTTTTTTAAATATATGTAATATATTTACAATATCTAAAATAATATTTAATGATTCATCATATTTCCTATTAACTGCACATTTTTTTGCATACTCTAAACTGATTATAGTATTTTTTACACAGATAATATATTCTTTTTGTTTGATTAATTTTTTTATTATTTTCATTTCATTTAACATATATTCCACTGTATTATTACTATTTTCTTCTTCAACAATATGAATATTTCCTAATTCTTTTTTTATATTATATATTGTATCTAAATGGTTTTGTTTGTTTTTTATTTCTTTGTCAGCTTCCTTATCTAATTCTTTTTTAATTTCATCAATTTCTAATTTATATTTATCAATATATTTATCAATAACATTATAAACTGATATTTTATCTATATTTTTCAATCTGTCATGTTGTAAATAATTGGTTAGCATCAACATATCTTTTGATATATTATTAAGACTTTTATTTTCTTTCAACAAATTATATATACTTTTTTGATCCTCTTCTCTTTCATTAAAATTGTCTATTGAATATTTACTAATATTTCCTTTTTCATTTTCATCATAAATAAAATATGATGAATTCATTTTATTTTCATCCTTTATTTTCTTTTTTAAAAAAATGGACAAGTATTCTTTGATTCGTTCCTTTTTATCTTCCTCATCTTGTAATTTGACGATTTTCTCCTTATGTAAATATAAAGCATTCTTCAGTACCTTTTCTAAATTATTTTTCTTATATTCAATTTCTTCAATTTCTCTTTCACTCTTCTCATTAACTTTATCTTTACGATCAAAATAACTTGCTAAAAACATTTCTTTTCTTTTATATGTATTTATTCAAATTCTTATTTTATATATTCTTTTTTCTTTTTATTATAATTATTTTTTTTATGTAATATAAATCATTTGCGCAATTAAACAAGGGAAAAAAGGAGTCAAGATAACAAAAGGAAAAAAGAAAAAAATAAAAAAAAAAAAATAAAAAAAAAATTCTTACATTTGCTTAGTATTTTCCATCTTTTTTCTTTCTTTTTTTTTTGTTATAAAAATAATACATTTATTTTTTATTTGACAAGTTACAATTTGAATACATCCATATGATATATATTAATTTAATATATATATTATCACATTTTTATGTACATATCAAAATTATATATATGTATATATATATAATATATATAATATAATGTACATATTCATTTATATATCTTTTTTCTGGTAGGCCTTGTTATTAAATTGTATATAAGTATGTATTAAAAATACTAATGCGTAAAAATAAAATAAAGATAAAAATATAATAAAAATAAAAATAAAATAAAATAAAATAAAAATTAAATAAAATAAAATAAAAATTAAATAAAATAAAAATAAAAATAAAAATAAAATTTTCCTGTAGAAATTGAATATTTAAGAAAAAAAAAGAAATTAAATAATATAAGCAAGAAATGTATGCATGTATTATATATATATATATAATATATATAATATATATAATATTAGATACCTGATTGTATAAATTATATATTAAAGATGTGTTTATATTTCATTTTGTGTTTTGTTGTTTTTGATATTAACAAATAATAACAATATTATAAAAAAGAATTTCAAATTAAAAAAAATATATATATTTCTATATATACTATATTTTTAATTATTTTTATTTATTATTATTTTTTTTTTTTATTGCAATACAAGATAAATCATTTATATTTAAAAATGAACAGCATTATAATAAATATAATTTTAAATATATTTGTTGACCTATAATATTTTTTTATGATTGTTATATGTTCATAATTTATTGTAAAATAAATTATCTGTTATAAATTTACCTTTTGAATTTTACAAAATTAATTTGTTTCTTATTTCTTTGAAGAACATTTAAGTTATACTTATATTTTTCATTCTATTTAATTTACCATATTTAAATTTCTATATTTTATTATTTTTGTTTTTGTGTATATTATTAATAAATCAATACATTTTTTGACATTTCATTTATCCAAAAGTTTCTTAATACATAAATAAGATTTACATTTTAGAACATATATATACCTATACTTTATAAATTTTACATAAACCTGTAAATATATAAATATATATATATATATATATGTATATATATATGTAGCATTTTCTTTCTGGCGTGTAACTATATCAAGGTGTTCATGTCTACTTCTTAATGTATTAAGTGAAACAATATATACATATATCAGAAAATATACACATACGTATATATCTATATATATATATTATTTATTTTATTTTATTTTTTTTTTTTTGTGTGTGTTTTGTTTCATCGTATTATATCTGAATATTCCTCTTCCCAATAAAAATTTCTATACTTTATAAATCCCCTTATTGTAAAAAAAAATGATTGAAATATTTTGCACTGCAATTGTTGTGGTAACCATATTGATTGTGGGGGTATTTGTTTATATGATTATAAGAACAAAAAAAAAAAAATTAATATTAGATAATACGTTTTATATCAATAGCAAGTATAAAATTGATTTGGATAAAATCATGGGGAAAATGAAAAACAAAAGTGTAATTAATATTGATGATGTAGATGATGAAGAATTATTGGCTATCTTATTTACATCTAAACAATTTGAAAAAATATTAAAAAATAAGGAAGATAGCAAATATTTAGAAAATAAAATTTTCTGTAGTGTGTTCCTTGAACCAAGTACAAGAACAAGATGTTCTTTTGATGCTGCAATTTTAAAATTAGGTTCCAAGGTTTTAAATATCACTGATATGAATTCTACTTCTTTTTATAAGGGAGAAACAGTTGAAGATGCCTTTAAAATATTGTCAACATACGTGGACGGAATTATATACAGAGATCCATCAAAGGTAAGAAAATAAATGAAATTAAAATATGAACTGAAAGTAGAATATTACTAAATGAATAAATTTATGTACATATATATATATATATATATATATATATATATATATTTATTTATTTTTTTTACTTTTTAGAAAAATGTCGATATTGCTGTTTCTTCGTCAAGCAAACCAATTATTAATGCCGGTAATGGAACAGGCGAACATCCAACTCAGTCCCTCTTGGATTTTTATACAATTCATAATTACTTTCCATTTATTCTAGATAGAAATATAAATAAAAAGCTTAATATAGCCTTTGTTGGAGATTTGAAAAATGGAAGAACTGTGCATTCACTTAGCAAACTTCTTAGCAGATATAACGTCTGTTTTAATTTTGTTTCATGTAAATCTTTGAATATTCCTAAAGATGTAGTAAATACAATTACGTATAACTTAATAAAAAACAATTTTTATAACGATAATTCTATCAAATATTTTGATAATTTGGAAGAAGGCTTAAATGACGTTCATATAATTTATATGACCAGAATACAAAAAGAAAGATTTACTGATGTAGATGAATATAATCAATATAAAAATGCATTCATTCTGAGTAATAAAACTTTAGAAAACACAAGAGACGACACAAAGGTAATAATGTTTAAAAAAAAAAAATTAAAATTTATATTTACATTTATTTACATATATATTTATTTTATTTATAAAGATATAATATTTCATACATGTAAAATACATACATATATATAAATATATATTTATAGATTCTTCACCCTCTTCCAAGAGTTAACGAAATTAAAGTCGAAGTAGATAGTAATCCAAAAAGTGTTTATTTCACACAAGCAGAAAATGGATTATATGTAAGAATGGCTTTATTATATCTCATTTTTTCATCAAATAGCTAGATCAAAAAAAAAAAAAAAAAAAAAAAAATATATATATATATATATATATATATATATATATATATATAATTATATAAATATCTAGTTGACAAGGCTTTTTTTTTTTTTCCGAAATGATCATGTTATTTAAGAAAAAAAAACAAAAAATTATTAAAATATTAAATTAGTTATTATGTGATTAATATCATATCATATTATTCAAAATACGTATTATAAAAAAAAAAAAAAAAAATAGACATTATATTTACAAACTGATTTGTATATATTTTTTTCTTTGTATTAAAACATGCTTGTATATACATAAATATGTCTTTAAATATCCAAATAATTTGTTAATAATTCATATGCATTTATCAAATTTTGGAACTAAATAAATTAATATATCTTTTTTTAAATATTTCAATATTTATTTTTTAACGCATTAATAAATTTATCACGATATTATATATATTTGAAGATCTTTAATAGAATTACTATTATTCAACAATAATTATTAAGTAATAATAAATAAATAAATAAATATATGTATTAAATTAATAATACATAAACTGTATGTCGTTTAAAATGTAAGACGTATGCAAAATATCAAATTACACTATAAATAATGCTTTTATATAAATATATATATATATATATATATTTAAATATAATAAGAAATATAAATATGTGTATACAACATAATTATATTATAAAACAAAAAAATTATATATCAAATGTCTGAGATATAGAACGTTATAATTTTTGATTTTATTAGTTTGAAAAAATATAGATATTTGTACATGTCATAAGGTTTGTTCTATTCTATATATTATATGTTATGTGTATTCATAGAATGGAAAACATATAAATGGTATTGGAAACAATTAAAAAAGGAATCTTAATGAGAATTATTTTAATCATATAAGTTAAAAGCTTATACAATATATATGTTAATATATAGAAATATTTTTTTTAATATTAAATTTATAAAATTATTACGTTAAAAGATAAACAAAAATGATTTTACTTATTATTCCTTTTTACGTTTTTTTTTTTTTTTTTCTATGATAATAAAAATATATATTGAAAATATTAAGAGAGCGTTACTTTCTAATTACAGTACGAATATATATAAAAATATATATAAATAAATGAATATATATATATATCTATATATATATATATATATATAGATATAGATATAGATACTTAAATTTATAGAAATTGTTATTATTAAAATAAATGAAGTTTTTCTTTTTGTCAACACCATTTTATATAATTAAGCTTAATCCTTAAAAAATAGAAAAAAATGCCATAAATGTTGAAGATAATTCTCATATGTTAAAAAGTTTTCATTATATCTGTAATATATTTTAGATAAAGGGACTCATAAATATTTATTTAAAATTTTTTATTTATATATTCTTTTGTTAAGGAGATAATATTATATATATTTTTTTTAATAATATATAAAATACATTTATAAATGTATTCTACTATTATAATATTTATATAAAATATAATATAATATAATATTTAGACATTCTTTAATAATAAAATTATGAAGGTGAATTATTAAAAAATATTTATTACATGAAATGGAAACAATTAATAATAGTGTTTAAATTATATACATATATATATATGCATTTATTTTATTTTTTTTTTAAATATTCATAAATATCCTTTATTCCCCTCTTTAAAAATTGAGGGGAAGAAAAAAAATAAATAAAATAAAATAAAATAAAAATCAAATAAGGTAATATATATATATATATATATATATATATATATATATATATATATTTATATATAATATTATATACATAATATATATATATATATATATAATGTATATAAGGAATATATATATTATATTATTATTAAAAATATTATATATATATAATTATAATATATTATATATTTTTTGTAGAAACCCCCAGAAAAATATATATTATATACATTATATATATTTATATTAATGTACCTAATATATATGTATAATTTTCGAATGAAACAATAAGTAAAAAAAATTATGTTTTTTTTTAAATACCATTATTTATAAAAATTTATAAATGTAACAATTTTTTTTTTTTTTTTTTTTTTTGCTAAAGATATATATGTCATATATTTTGCATTTATATTTATGTTTTTTTTTTTTTTTTAAATTTTTAATTTTTAGTATAATAACAAGTAATATGAAAAATAGAGTATCAAGAAATTGAAAATAATGAAAAATTTTAATTTCTAAAGGAATATTTAAAATAGTATATTATTATATGTATTAATCTAATATATATAATATAATAATATAATATGATATTACATATTTATACATATATATTATATATATGTATATTTATTTTTTTCCTTATTTTTTTTTTTTTTTTTTACATTTGAATCTATATAAATATATATTTATGTTTATTTATAAAATTACATTTTATCTATAACATAATTTAAGATATGTAATGTTTAAAATTATATATATATATATATATATATATATATATATTATATATATATGAAGCTGTTTAAGTTTTAATTTTTTTTTTTATATATAAATAAAATAAATGACATAATAAAAGAGCTAAAACAAACAATAAAACTATATAATAGTAGAAATATATATAAATATATTTATTTATTTACAAAAATTTTTTTTTTTTTTTTTTTTTTGGTAATTGAAAACAATACATTTTAAAAAAATTAATAATTACTTGACACATTTATATGTAGCATATTTTTCTATTTGTTTTATTATATATATTTGCACTTGTTATATAATAAATTTGTCTATTTCGTTATATATATTTTATTAAAATTAAGTGTATAAAAAATGAAAACGAAGTTCTGAATATTTATATCTTGAAGTAAATGACATACATATATAATATATATATATATATATATATATATATTTATAATATTTATAGTTTTATGGAATTATCCTTGTATTTCCATATATTTATAAATAAAATATATATCATATATATTAAGTAAATTATTCTACATAAATAAAAAGAGAAAAAGAAAAAAAAAAAAAAAGTAATATATAAAAGATATAACATATTGTATATATATATATATTATAATATATCATTTTATTTATTATTTTATTTTTTTTAAATATTATACATATATAACGATATTATAACATCAAATTGAATAATGTGTGTATTAAATATCAGAAATAATAAGGGGATATAATATAGTAATATAATATATATATATATATATATATATTTATTTATATAGGAGAATATATAAGAAATAAATATAATTTACACTTGAGATGCCTTCAGGATACAAAGGCGTGTTCATTATTACAAATTATTAAAACATATATAACAAGACACAAAATATATATAATTTGAACAAATTAAGAATATAAAGTTGTATTATGCATATATATGTATTTTTTTATAATTTTTTTTTTTTTATGTAAATGTCACATAGAATATTATAACTATATATATATTATATATATATATATATGTATGTATAATTGTGATAAAACATATTAATATTTATATCATAATTTTAAGCAGTAACATAAGAGCACATATATATATATATATATATATATATATATATATGGATATACCATATTTTCGTCCTACGTAGTAGGTATTATGTATATATTTATAAGTATAAAATGATAGATGTACCTTATGAATTTATGAATATAAAAAATTATGAGTGTCTTTATAACAATTTAAAAATTATGAATGATATGATTAGAAATAATGATTATAATATAAATAATTATATTTATGATGTTTATATATCAAAATTAATTTTTCTCATGGTTAATATTTATAATGAACATAGTATAAATAATAATAATAATAATAATATGGAGGGATATTTAATATATAATAATAATAATGAATATATAATTAATAAGACACAAAATATTTATATGATAAAAAACATATATTCTTCAAATAGTTATGTAGATGATATATTAAATAATAAAGTATATAATTATACTAGTTTAATAAAAAATAGAAGAGATAATAAACTTTTGTGTTATAACAAATGCATTAGGAGACACAAGAAAATAAAGCCTTATGAAAAATCAGATAAAGAGAATTATTATATGAATGTGTTAAATATAGTGAATAATATAAGAAATTTAAAGATCTCCAAAATTAAGAGAAAAAAAAAGAGAATAAATATAATTATGAGAAGAAAAAAAAAACGAAAGCGAAAAAAAACGAATATGATAATATTAAATAATGATAAAAATTATAGTATTAATATAAATAATAGTTGTAATAATAATTATATGTGTAATAAAATATATAATATATTATTAAAAAATAATAAGATTTTATATATGAAATATGATGATACCATAAATTATGAAGAATCAAAAAATAAAACTGTACTATTTGATATGTTGAAATATTTATCATCTATCAAATACAAGAGTAATAATAATATTTTATCTCCTTTAATTAAAATAAGCTCAGGAAATAATGAATATGATAAAAAGAATATTATTAAATATGTGAATTTTGATAGAACCATTTATTTTATATTTAATCAAATAAAAAAAATAATTAAAAAATTAAAAAACATATTTATTAGTAGAAATATAATATATTACCGATATTTTAAAAATATAATATATACTAATATATATAAATACAAATGTTATATTAGTAATTATGTTATATCTTTCTACTATAATTATTTACATAATGATTATGTTGACAGTCAAAATTGTTTTTTAAAATATTTTAATAATATATATAGTCATAGGAAATTTCTTAAAATTTTTGTCCATCTTTTTTTAGATAAAATATTTTGTATAAGTAAATATATAATTAAAAGAAGAAAACATAAAAACGAGGATAATTCTAATGAAAAATTAAAAAAGAAAATAAAAAGTATAAATATAAATAGAATAAAATGTAAAAGAAGAACACTTATTGATATTCTTAATACCTTATCTCTAGGTTTAAATAATAATAATTATGTAATAAATAATAAGGAAAACTGTAACAAAAATTTTAATCATTTTATTAAATCATATGCTAGAAAAATTTTGCGCTCTTATTTTTCAATATTATCTAAAAGGTTATTAAATTATTATATATATAATATGAACAGATATTATAAAAAATATGAACAAGTGGAAGGAATAAATATGAAAAATAATTTATATAATACTTATATGTCTACTATTCATAGTACAAATAATAGTTGCTCTAAATATAATTCAGACAAAGCATCAGTTATATTTAATAACAAAAATAAAATACAGCAAAATAATGAAGATCTAAATTGTAATATAAAATTACCTAATAAGCGTAAAGAACTTAACAGTGTTGATAATAATGAAATTGTTATGTCTAATAAAATAAATTATAAGAAGTTCAATAAGAACTCATTAACATATAATAATAATATTATAAATGAATCTTATAGATACTTATTTAATGAACGTATTTTGAATAAGGAGTGTATATATCTAAATGATCAAAACGAAAAAAGGAGTGACAACTATTCAGATTATTCTAGTGATAAACAAGGTGATATTAATGTTAAAAATAATAATGCAGACAATAATAGTAATAATACTAATAATAATGATAATAATAGTAATGGTAATAATAATAATGATAATAATAGTAATGGTAATAATAATAATGATAATAATAGTAATGGTAATAATAACAACAACAACAATAATAATAATAATAATAATAATAATAACAATAATAATAATAACAATAATAACAATAATAACAATAACAATAATAATAATAATAGTAATAATGAGAATGGGGATAATAACCGAAAGGAGGATAATGATGATAGTGATGAAGGTAAAAAGAAAGGTGATGATCATGTTGTTAAAACAGATGAAGAAGATAAAGATGATGATGAAGAGGATGTTCGAATAGAACAAAAAGATACAAATGAAAATGATAATGAAAATATAAATCATAATGATGAAGATAATATAATTCATATTAATGATGAAAATAATGCTGATGTATTATATGAACAAAATAGTGATAGCATATTAAATGTTTCAATTAATAAAGACAAGCAGCCGAATAATAATATGAATGATATGAATAATATGAATAATATGAATAATATGAATAATATGAATGATATGAATAATATGAATAATATGAATGATATGAATGATATGAATAATATGAATGATATGAATGATATGAATAATATGAATAATATGAATGATATGAATAATATGAATGATATGAATAATATGAATAATATGAATGATATGAATAATACGAATGATATGAATGATATGAATAATATGAATAATATGAATAATATGAATGATATGAATAATATGAATAATATGAATAATATGAATAATATGAATAATATGAATAATATGAATGATATGAATAATATGAATAATATGAATAATATGAATAATATGAATAATATGAATAATATGAATAATATAAATGAACACCAAAATTATTATCGTCTTATAAAAGAAATTGAATTTCTAGAAAAAAAAGAAAATATGAAAGAATGCATTAATCCAAGCATAAATGATTATATAGATACAAACAAGAATCACAATAAAGAAGAAGATAGAATTGATGAAGAAAAGAATAAAATAAAATTATGTAATGATGATAATATAAAAATAAAATCAGAAAAAATGGAAATAAAAATTAAAGAAGAACATATTAATATTCCAAATATAAATCAGAATCTTACACATAATAATACATCACCTATAATAAGTCATCCTTTGAAATTACCTTTATTACCAGAAATGAGTCATCCAAATGTATTCTCATCACATTCTCCTAGATCTAACAGTATATCTAGTAGTAGTAGTAGTAGTAGTAGTAGCAGTACTAGTAGCAGTAATAGTGGTGGTAGTAATAGTAGTAGTAGTTGTGGAGGTTCACCAAAAAATATACCTAATCAATTGAATGATCCAGATTTTGAAGAAGCATGTGATATTAGACTTTTGAATTCTTCAGAAAATTTGAAGTTTTCTCAGTCTCCACCAACGAGTTCTTTACATGCATCGTCTTTACATTTGACAGATGTAAATGAATTAGTTTTATCACCTAATCAACAGTTATATAACAATAGCCCAATAAAGTCACCAACTAATACACCAATTCGAAGTCCTTCCTCACCTGTATTTGAAACTAATTATGAGGAAAATATTGAAAAGGTAAATTCAAATTATTTAATTTCTTCACCTTATAGAAATGATATTTTTTCAGAGTTAGATATGCTTGGATCTTTATTTGAATCGCTAGATGAATTAGAAAATAAAAGTGATTACACTGAAAGTAGTAGTAATGATAATTGCAAATATAGCAATGATTTTTCTCTAGATAAATGTAATAGTGACATAAAAAAAGGAACTATCGAAAAAGACGAAATTATTTATAATTTTAAAAAAGATAATTTAAAAAAAGTATTTCATGCTTGGTGCAATAAAGGAAAACATGAAATTAATTATGATAATAAAAAATTTAACTCAGTCATGGAATGGATAAATTATATCGAGGAATTAATGTCTCATGAGCTAGGTATAACAAAGGATGATAAAAAAAATGATTATATAAAAGATGATATGGAATTAAGTATGGATATATTTAGCAACCAAAATAATTATAACATCGATGAACAGAAACATGTAAATCAGAATGTAGAAAGTGATGAAAATATTTTAATTAATAAAAATATCTCAACAAACATAATTCATCAAAACGTTGATGATTTTATAAGTAGTACTAATGACCCTTTTAATTTTATCAATGAACATAATGATAATAATATAGTAGAAAATAATACTATCTCTAATAATAAAAATATTATTCTCCATAATAATGACATTGTCGAGGATACAACAGCATCAAATAATATGTCACCTCCTAAATCTTCAATTACTCATATTACATCTTGTGCTAACAATTCAAATGATACTGTCAATTTATTTTCTGAATATAATAATGCTGAGGATCATGTTACATATAGTAATCATCACAAAGAAAAACAACAAGAAGAAAATAATTATTTTAATGATCAACATATTATAAATAACAAAATTCCATGGAATCATTCAGAACACAATTTTGTATGGAATAATAGTGATATAGATGAAAATGATGAAAAAAATGATCATCATAAAAAAAAAAATGAAATATTACAAAAAAACAGTGACTTCAATAATATATCAGATATAAATACTAACGATTTTGATATCAATAGTGTTGAAGATAAGGATGTTATAAATATACAAGAAAATACCAAGGATAATATAACATCTTCCAATTATATAGAAGTTGCAGATCCTTGGAAAAAATAAAATAATTACACACACATATAGACATATATATATATATATATATATATATATATATATATGTATATATAAGTATTCATGTTTTTTATAAAAATAAACATTTACAGTTTTTTTTATACGTTATACAAAGTATTGAACAACAGTGCCTTATTAATTATAAAATTATATTTTCACATATTTTTTTTTTTTAATTTTTTTTTTCATATTATAAAGATGTTTTATATTAATTCACACATATATATATTATGTATATGTATATCTATTTTTTATGTCCAATATATATATATATATATATATATATATATATATAGTAAATCATTTTATGTTTTTATATATATTATATTTCATACCTAATTTGTATATAGTTTTTATAATATTATTCTATATTTTAAACCTTATAAGTTTATGAATTAATACATTTAAATAATATTAATTAATTTTAATTTAATTTGTAATTAAAAATTAATTGCACTTTTATGATCTTCAACTATTATTATTATTTTATATATTAATTTATTTTACTTATATATATATATATATATATATATATATATATATGTTCCAAAATTTTAAATGAAAACAAAAATACATAACAAAAACTACCAAAGTAAAAAAAATAATAATATACATTAGGTTAATTATTTAATTTTTAATTAACCTTTTTAAATATCCTACACATGTAGATTAAATATGCGTGCTATCTAAATTTTCTTATTTTTATTATGAATATTTTTATAGAATATTGTTTTATTATCTATTGTTTTTGTACTTACACCTTAACATAAGTTTTTTTCCATAATTATATATTTATATATAATCATATATATATTTTTTTATTTGTATTTTCCCTCTAAATGATGAAAATTTAAAACCCTTTTCCTGCACATATATATATATATATATATATATATATATATATTTATATTTATATATATATTTATATATCCATTTTGTGAAAAGACAAAATATAATTTTTTTTTTTTAATCTTTTAAAATTGCATATTTTGTTTGAGAGTGTCCATCCTCACATGATTTTACAAAATATTCTAACGTTGAAAAAATAGAAAAATATAGACAAATAAAAGAGAATAAATATTACAACTCTTTTGTTATATATAAAGAAACATACATACATATATATGTTTATATATAGCTTTGTTTTATTTTTTATTTTTTATTTTTTATTTTTTATTTTAATTTTTTT
>LT990242.2:1803231-1815731 GCA_900257145.2 Plasmodium billcollinsi
TCCTTTTTCCTTTATTATTATTTCTTCTTATTATAGTATATATAATAAAAATTAACATTCGATAGCATTCAAGAAAGTTCCTTTTTTCAATTTTTTTTTTTTTTTCTTTATCTAATATAGTTGTGATATTGTACATTTTAGGCTTCGTTTTATTTATGTATACACAAATATACATATATATATATATATATATAACTTTTTATTTTATTTTATTTTATTTTCGTATTTTATTATCCTTATTGTAATTGGCTTCTTTTGGATAAGAACTCCAAGTTTTTCATTTTTTTAATTTGGAAATGCATTCTTCGTTGTGCAGTGTGTGATTTAATAGAATTTATTTTTCTGTTAAGTGATTGCATTGTTTTTATATCTAAAGAGAAGAACAGTTTTGTTTGTAGGTGGAAACACTTTAACATATCTATAAGATCTAAATATGAATTAACATAATCTATATATCCATTTTTTATAGAGAGTTGAATAAATGGATAATAGTTATTATTATTTTTTATTTTTCTTTGATATATATTATATAATGCACCACCTAAAAGACCAAAGATATGGGCTGACCATGCAATGCTGAAATGATTTGTTTTTTTTTTTCGAAAAAAAAGAAAGAATATATTTGTTAATATACTTAAATGACATAACTGTAATGCTGTTAATTTTAAATAAGGTAATGGAAATATAGAAATAAACACTTCATTTGGTTTCAATGTTGATAATATATATACTAACCCCATGATAGAACCAGAAGCTCCAAGTATTTGATTCTTTTTATTTAATAGAATATATGGTATAGTTGAACATATAGAAGATAATACACATATATTTATAATATCTTGATCATTCATTTTTTGTTGTAATACATTAGATTTATAATTAAAAAAATAAAATTTTTTTTTCGTTTCTCCTATTTCTGGGGATAATAATGTATTTGTAATTGTATAGAAAGCCCACATGTTGAATAAAAAATGTGGAAAAGTAATATGACTAACACTTGATGTAATAATTGTATGTATATATTTCTGTTTTATATTATTATAAGAACATATAAAATTTCTACACATAAAATGAAATAATCTCTTATTTATCAACACCTCACTTATTCTCCATGTAACAAATATTAATCCATTACAAAGTAGGAATAAGTTGCATTTATTAAAAAAATAATTTTTGTTATAGATATGATTTGTAAATATATTAGTCATATTATTATTATTATTATTATTATGATAATCACTTTTGTATAATTTTTCTTTATCTATAATTGAATTTTCATATATATTTTTATTTCTACTTCCCCTAGTAATTTTTATTTCATAAGAATTGTTTTCCTTTTCATCATTTTTTCTATCTGACTTCTTCATATTCTTGTCACCTTGCTTATCTTCATTTTCATTATGTATTGTATTTGAGTTGATAAAAATGTTTAATTTTTTAATACTATCTATGAAAAAACTTACAAAAGGATTACTATAAAGATAAAAATAGGACTGATCTTTTTTTACAATATCATTTTGTTTATATATATTATGATTACTATTATTACTAATATTATTATTATTATTATCATGTCCTTTGTTTTTAATTTTATTATTTAAACAAACAGGTTCAATATTATGTTCATTTTTTTTTTCTTCATTTTTTTCATTCTTAGTATTTTTTAAAATAAATTCATGATATAAATAATCACATGTAAAAAAATATAATGACGCATAAAAAATAATTTTAAACTTTTCTTTTAATTTTACTTTTCTCTCACACTTTAATCTATCTTTTCTTTTTAGAGCTGTACACGTGTGAAT
This sequence comes from Plasmodium billcollinsi, assembly GCA_900257145.2. Classification (NCBI taxonomy): domain Eukaryota; phylum Apicomplexa; class Aconoidasida; order Haemosporida; family Plasmodiidae; genus Plasmodium; species Plasmodium billcollinsi. Next base: position 1,805,037 of record LT990242.2, read on the forward strand.
ACATTTTTTCCCGCTATTTTTTAAGTTACCAAATAACGAATTCTGCTTATTGTAAATAATGTTAATAAATAAATCTTCATTTTTTTTCTTATATTTACAAAATTTATGGTATATTAGCATTTTATGTTTTTTTTTTTCTTTCTTTTAATGTTTTTTCTTCATTAAATTAAATTCAAAAAAAAAAAAGAAAAAAAACGGAGAAAATTAAAAACTAAAATTTACATACTTGTATCTTAAGTAATACATTTTATTAAAAAGGTATATATATATATATATAAGGAATTTTTTTTTATATTTTTACATATTATTTTTTATTTTGTCACAATTTATAAAACGAATAAGCAGAAATAGAAGAAAATGGTGTATTTAAATAATTGTTTAGCTTTTGCTTTTTATGCACATAAATAATAAAATATTCATATAATATATATATATATACATACGTACATATTTATATATATAAATATTATTATACATGTATTTTTATTTTTATGACACATGAAATATGGACGAAAAAACGTCACCTTTTTTAACAACTGTAATAAGCCATATATTATTTTTTCCTGATAACGATGATATAAAATAAAATAAGAACAAGAGGTAAAAGAACGAAAAAAAAAAAAAAATTTTAATACAGAATATATGTTTCCTTTTTTTTTTTTAATATAATTTCCCCATTATATAAATCTATAATATATATATATATATATATATATGTTATATAACAGATTTATTTTCCTTCTGTAATACAAAAAAGTTAATATATTTTATTTTGTTCATATAATTTTGTAAAAAGCAATAAACTGCTCTATATTCAATGTATCCCTTATATGATAAAATAAAAGAACATTACAAATAAATAAATAAATATATATATATATATATATATAAATGTATTGCACATATAAAAAAGATGAACGTTTTTAACATTAATTAAAATAAAAAAAAAAAAACCTACTACTAGTGTTATTATGTAAATTCTTTAACATGATACAAAAAAAAGAAAACAAAAGAAAAATTTGTCCATTTATAATACAAGAAATTTAAAATGGTCTTTTAAAGAAATAAAACTTTCAACCTCATATTTTATTATATTGAAGCGAATATACATATATATATATATATATATATATATATATATATATATATTTATACATGTGTTCTGTTTTATTTTTTTTTTATATTTTTATTTATTTATTTATTTATCCTTTCGTTGCCTTATTTTATTTTTCTTCATACTTATTCCCAAATTGTATACTCTTATATTAAAAATTCCGGTCCTTCATTTCTTAAGATTACTTTTCTACAGAAATAAAATATATTAAAAGAATAAAAAGATATATACTCAATAATATATGTATATTATAATATTGTAATTTTTCTTTTTAAAACTTACGAATCGACGAATATTGCAATGCAGTTTGTCCAGAGGATAATAAAAAAGTAAAAATCCAGCAAACACTTTTGTTGACACTTTTAAAATACTCTTAATCTAATAAAAAGGAGTATAGTTATATATATATATATATATATATATATATATATATATATATATATGTGTAGGATAATATAAATAAAAAAATATACACCACATATATGTGTATACCATATTATACATTTTATATATTATATTACATAATAAAAGGTATGCTGTCCAAATAAGGCATTTCTAAAAAATCCGTATTTTACATTTGGATGATAATCTTTTGGTAATTCAAAAGCAATCTTTTTTATTTCATATGTTTCATAAGGAAAACTGAATTTATTATTCATTTTATAAAAAAAAAATATAATAAAATATGCATAATATATATATATATATATAAATATACATATAATTACATTAAAATTATTTTCTAAATATTAAATATATACATATATATATTAACTTTTATTACAGAAGAAATAAGGAAAACAAAAGAAAAAAAAAGAAAAATTATATTAATAAATATATTTTATTTTATCATTTATTGTTACATTTTTATGTGGTCATCATTTTTAATAAATGTACAAAGTTTTGTTAAAAAAAAAAAAAAAAAAATTAATTTAAAAATAAAATAAAAAAAAGAATAAATCACACATATATATATATATATATATAATTTTTGTTTTCATAATTTTCAACGGAAAAAAAAAGAAAAAAGAAAATATAAAAAAAATTATATAATGAAGTAAAGATATATATGTACATTATTTATATACACACAAAGAAAAATATACAAATTATATATTTAAAGGATTATGTGTAAATATATCATTATTTTATATATAAGTTTTAAAAAAAAAAAAAAAAAAAGGAGGAATATTATATCAGGTAGAATATTTATTATATATATATATATATATTATGTATTTATGAATATTAAAAATATTAAAATAAAAATAAAAATAAATATTATATGTTTATAATTGGATTTATACAAATAATGGTCTATACATCATATTGGTTTAGTAAAAAAATATAAAATTATAACATCAAAAAAAAAAAAGAAAAAAAAAAAAAATATACAAATGTATATATAATTTTATATTTATATATTTACATTTTATTATTTTCCTTGTACTTTCCTAAAGCCTTTAAAAACTTCTGAATTTGTTGGGGTATCTAACTCACTAATATCTTTAATGTTGTTATTCCATTTTATTGATGCTTTATTATTATGATTCATAATATTATTTGTATTAATTTCGATCTTATTATGTTCTACTAAATTTGCATTTTGTTTTTTTTGTTTTTTTTTTGTCTTTTCATATTCATCCAATTTTTCTTCTTCTGTTACAGTAACATCGGATAAATTTTGATGAAAGCGGATTTTTCTTTTTTTCTTGATGACGATTTTTTTCCCCTCATTTGTTTTTACTTCCTTTGTGTAAATAACTTTGTCCATTTTTTCCAGAACTAAGAGATTCAAATATATATATACAAATAAATAAGTAAATAAATAAATAAATAAATAAATAAATAAATAAATATATATATATATATATATATATATATATATATATATATAAGATACATTTATGTGCTCAATATATAAGTAATGTATATTCATTAATTTATATATAGTAAAAATTCTACATAATATATAACACAGAAAAACATATATATGCTCATATATATATAATGCAAATTACTTTTTTTTTTTTTTTTTTCGTCGACGATTTCATTCAGGCATTCTCCTTTTTGAAAAACGTTATCATTATATAAGTATTCAAATGAATTGTTATTTTTTTTTAACATATCTGCATGTTCTGATTCGTTATATGGTTCATACAAAGGGTTTTTAAAATCTTCTTTAGAGCCGTCACTATCTGTACTAGTATCGGATTCGAAGTCACTATATTTTACATTACCTATACTGCAATTTAATAATAATTTTTTTTTTCTTAAAAGTTGTTTTTCTCTTTCAAGTTCTAATTTTTCTTTATTCGTTAACTCATCATTAAATTGCTTTCCTTGATAGGTAAATTTTTTATAAAATATATCTTCTTCTAGTTTTTCCATTTCTTCAGCGTGTTTTAATTTAACAATATCATTATCGCTGTTATATTCTTCGTTGTTAATAAATTCTTTGAGGCTAAAAAGACGTAATAACCAAATAAAAAAAAAATAAAATAAATGTATATTTGTTTATGCGCATATATATATTATTTTTATTTATATGGGACGAATAAAATTGAGGCTAACACAATATCCAAAAAAATTTATATGAACATATATATATATATATATATATATATATCACATATATTCTTATAACAAAATAACTTACTCTTCGCTATTAGATTGATCATCTTCATATTCATTTTCTTCATACTGCTCTTTTTTAAACTGTTCAATTTTTTTTCTTTCTTCTGGATCTTCCAGGTTTTCATCTTCACTTTCCTCTGCTTCCAATTCAAAGACATATCCCATCTTGTCATCCATGATTCTAGCAAAAAAAAAAAAAATATATATACATATAAAATATATACATATAAAATATATACATATATATATATATATATATATTACCTTTTCTTCTCCTGCTTGTTTTTTTTTTTCTCCTCCGCTTCTTCCAGACTTTCGCTATCCAAATCATCTTCCTTATTCCCGCTCTCCTTTAAAAAGGAACTTTTTTTTGTGCTCTCTTTTGTATTATTAATATAAAGTATATTGCTACGATCAGTATTTTCCTTATTATCAGTCAATGAGTTTGATTCCATAATGTATGCTTCATTATGAGTATTATCAATTGTAAAATGATTCAATTGTTCATCATCTAATACTCTTTTTTTCTTTCTTTTTATTTTTATAATATAATCCATATTATCCGCGTTATCTTTTAAATTTGATTCATCATTTAATTTATCTTTTACAATATGTTCCCCTAAATTATTATTATTCGTATTATTTTCAGAACATACATCATTTATATTCTTCATACTATCAACATGATTATCATTTTCTTCTTCTTTTTTCAATACATTCATATTTTTATTTATTTTTTCTTTACTTAAAAAGGAAGTTAATTTCATCTGTTTCATGTCATTTTGGCTTATACTTTTTTTCAATTTCTTTGTTATAATTTCTGCTTTTTTTTTTTCTCTCACTTCGGTTTTTTTCACTTCAGCATATAATTCATTATGTGATATATTATTCTGATCAGGTTTATCATTCTGTTCATACTTTATATGGTCCATATGTATTCTCATTTGTTCACTTTTATGTTCCCCTTTTGGTAATATATCATTATCCGCATTATTGTTTTCTTGTGGTTTAATATCTTTCTGCATATCTATATCATCCACTGTATTATTTTTTTTTTGTTCCTTCTTATTTCCCCCCATATGTATAGAATCCAGATGAACATATTCGTCTCCAGAATATTCCTTCTTATCTTCCCCTCTTTCATATTCACTTCTTGCCATACTTTTTTCAAATTCACTAATAGCACAACTCTTTTGATAATCATTATCGTCAAATTCATTCTTTCTTAAAACACTTCTACTTACATCTGTATGATTAAGAAAATCCGTTTTTGTAGTTGAAAATTGGTTATATTCTAAAAGATTATCATAATTAATTATATTAGACATGTTCCATATTTGATAATTGTTAAGTTTATTTTGTTCATTCCACAATTCTTCATATTCAGAATTTTTCCAAGGTTCTGTATTTAATTCAAAATTTACAGGTAAATTTTCTGCATTTCTAATAATTTTTATAAGTCCATAATTTTCTGCATATATACGTTTTTTGTTATATTCTAATTTCTTATTTAAACTTGGAAATTGTAAAAAGAAATTTATTAATAAGTTTTTTTCATCTACATTTGTAGGTGGCTTTATATATACTAACTGATTATTATTTGATTTATAAAATTCATGCATATTTGGATTACAATATTTTGGACCTTCACCATAAAACTGTGCTGCAGATTCTAATAAAGAATAAATATTAAATGTTTTTTTATGATCTTTTTCTTTTTTCTTTCTTTTCATTTCTTCTAATGCCTTTTTCTTCTTTTCTAAATCATCTAATTCTTTTTTATCACTTGTTTCAGTATCATCTATATTTTTCATATCTTCTTGTGTATCTTTCATATTTATATTATTTTCAAACAAATTATTGTCCATTTCACTTTTGTTCATGGTACTATTTTCTATATGTTTTCCTTTATTTAATTCATTTCTAGTGTATCCATCATTTTTTTTATTATTTCCTTTTTTTAATAATTTAAGCTTTTCCCATGGATTTCCTATATTTTCCTTTTTGTTTGTTTTTTCTTCGAGTTTTTTATTTATATGAGTAAACATGGGATGTAAATTAAAACCTCTGATATCTGGACTGAAAACTACTGGAACACGATATACGTTTGCTATATTCTCCTCAACATATTTCAGAGATACTGCTATATATAAATAAAAAAAGTATTCTCGTCTTTTTAACGGTTCTAATATTTTCAATTCTTTAATTTTGTTGTTGTTTTCGTTAATTGAACTTAAATCGTATATGTTTTTCTTGATATACGAAATATATTCTTTGATAAGTTTTATTTGATTATTACATATATGTACCAAATGTTCAACAATGATAAGATCTTTATTATTATCGAATATCTCATCTACCGGTGGCATATTTAAAGAATGGTTTTCTCCTCCTTTGTTCATATTATTATTATTATTATTACTATTATAAATATTATACATATTATTTTCTACATTTTCATTATTTTTTTCATTCACATCCTTTTCATTATTTAGATAACTGAGGTTAATCCCGTTATTTTCCATGTTACTAACACCATTACTATTAGACACTGTAATATTATTTTCTTCTACATTTCCTTTTTTCTTTTGTTTATTTAATGATGTATAACATTCGATAATACTTCTTTGTCTATTTTTTGTCAATTTATTAAACCAAAATATTTCCATATTTTTTATATCTCCTGTATTCATATTATCTAATATAATATTTTCTGAACCCAGGAAAATATCTCTCAGGTTTAAAGGAATTAGAACCTTTAAACATTCCATAAGATATGCTTCAATATTGTATTCTTTTTTTGAATAAGATATTTGTATTAATTTTAACTTCTTTTTGTCTTCATCTGGATTTATATCTTCCATAAGTTTAGAGTTTTTGGTTTTTCTTCGTTTTCCTTTAAAATCGTTATTTTCCGTTTCATCAAAACTTCTGTTATTTCCTTTTTCATCATTTGCACAATAATCATCATCAGTATTATCATTTAAAGAATCTTCATCTTTTTTATCATCACTATTTGGATGTTTTTCATCATATAAATTACTTATATCTTCATCACTATTTTTATAATTTTCATCATTTTTAGAATATTCATATTTTTTTCTATTATGATTTTTATCTATCTCTTTCTGAGTAATTCCTTTTTTTTTTTTTTTTTTTTTCCTACTACTATCTTTGACGTCATAATTTTCCTCTTTATCCTCGTCATTTACTTTATCGGTTTCATGTGAATTATTAGAATGACTGTAGCTTATTTTGTCATGTATATCTTTCTCTTTTACATTATTATTTATAATAAAATTCTTTTTTTTTAATTTATTCGTTGATATATTTTCATTTGAATTGAAAAAACTTTCATTATCATTATTATTATCATCATCATCTTCGGCCAGTTTCTTTTTCAACTTTTTTTTCTTTTTTTTCCTTTTCTCATGTATGTTATTTTCACTTATATTAATTTCATCCATATCATTTTTGATTATTTGGCTAGTTACAGTTATATTATCACTTTTATACTCAATATTTTCCTTATTTAATATATGTGAGTCTTCTATATTATTATCCGTGTTCTCTTCAAAAATTTCCTCAACGTTTTTATTAGGATCCAAATCTGGATTTCCATTATCTTGTATATTTTTACTAATATTATCTGTATTTATTTGTTCACTCACATCATTACTTCCTTCATCATCTGAAGAAAAAATTTTTTTGTTTCTTTTGTTCTTCAAAATATCCATCATTTTGTTAAGTTAAAACAAATAAACAAACAGACAAACAAAAGCTGAAAAAACTAATCCTAATAGTAAAAATAAAGATGCATAAATATAAATAAAAATATATATATATATATATATATAGAAGGATGTATATGTTTATTAAAATGCGATGAACGTGTGTAAAATGTGAATAGAAACAAAATATATAATACGGGATATATATTCACATGGGTAAAGTATAATTAGGATATATTTTTCAAAGTATCTATCCAAATCCTGAGGGAAAAGGAGAAAAATTACATACATACATACATATATATCTATTTATATATCCATCAAACTATTCTCAAGTATGGTTTTATCAAAAAAAAAAAAAAAAAAAAAAAAAAAAAAAACTCTATAACATTTTATTTTCTGTTAATATATATCTTTTGAAATTGTCAATACATATACTTATATATATAATCACAAAAAAAATTAGAAAAATTATATTTATATAATTATTATATATAAAAGACATTATCTTTCTCCTATAAATCTAAGTATATATATATATTTGGTATATAATATAATATAATATAATAATAATTATATTATTTTATTTCTCTTCTCATGCAATCTTTTCTAATGAACATATAATTTTTATATTATATAGTATATACAGATTTAATATATTAATAAATCTTTATAAGGATTACCAATGAATGAGAAATTTAAATGGCTGTCTCAAAAATATAAAATCAAATAATATTATAATATAATAATAAAATGTAAAACTGTAATCTTAAAAATATTTAATATATACGTATATATTTTTTGTATACTCATATATTAATATTAATGATTAAAATTTTAGCTACTATTTTATTATATATATTATATACTATTTTAATTTTTTTTTTTTTTTTTCTTTCTTTTTTTATAATATAAAATTATTTTCTTCTATTGTTCTATTGAAATGTAAAAATGTACATTTTTTTTAAAGGAATACTTATTTTTTATTAAAAGATATATGTTTATATTTTTTTTTTAGATAAAATGAAAGTTATTAAATAAGTTATATATAACTAGGCATATACTCTTCGTATGTATTAGTGTAATATATATTGGAAATATATATATATATATATATATATATACATGGTTTTTAGCATCCTCCATCGAATTTATTTTTTTTTTTTTCATCATATATTGCATATATATATATATATATATATATAATATGTATTAAATAATATTGATCATATATTAAATATTCAAATATATTATTATTTTTCAAAAGTGTATATATAAACTAATGATAAAAACAATGAGAAGAAATATTATAAAATATTAAATACACAAATTTAAAAATAACGAAAATTAAGAAATTATAAGGTTAACGGAATTAAAAATATTCTCCTACTGATAAAAAAAATTTAATTCAGGTAAACCTCTTTAACATTACCATTTTGGTTTTATATATTTTGATTCTTTTTCTTTTGACTAATAATGAAAATTAACAGAACGTTTTAAGAATATAAAGTGTCACGATGATAAAATAAGGATGAATTAAGTTTTATCAAATTTAAAAAAAAAGAAAAAAGGAAAAAAAGAAAAAAGGAAAAAAAGAAAAAAGGAAAAAAAGAAAAAATCATTTGTTAGCAAAAATGTTTGAAAAGATTAAATAAGAGAACTTTTTTTTTTCACAATAAAATACTTTTTATGTGAAGAATTTTTTTTTTTTTTTTCTCTTATTCGAGTTGTGTTGTAATAATTATATATATATTTATTTATATATATTCATTTATTTATATATCATTTTGGAGTTTATTTATTATTATTATTATTATTATTTTTTTTTTTTATCCCTTATATTGTGAGTATACCTAAATATTCAATATAATGAAAGCAATAATAATGCTTAGCATTTTAATAGGATATTATTTTTTCGTTGTAATAAATAACGTAGAAGGGAATTTACAAAAAAAAAATTCTTATTATAATATTCCAAACTATAAAGGAAAAAATGTTTTAAATATTAAGAATAATAAATACAATTATTTTATAATAGACACATATAATAATATGAAAAAGAAGAATAATAGCATTTATGAACATAATTTTAATAACCTTAATAGAAAAAATAAAACATATTTATTTCTTGATAATAAGAAAAGAAGACGTAAATTTTTTTATTCTAAAATAGAGGGAAATAAAAATTTGCAAGTTAAAGAATTGAAGCCTTCAAGAACTGTAGAAAAACATATAAAAACAAAATATAATTTAGGAAATGCAAATTATAGAATTCAAAAAGAGTTAAATAATTTTTTAAAGAATCCACCAATTAATTGTACTGTTGATGTACATCCAAGTAATATTAGAATATGGATTGTACAATATGTAGGTTTAGAGAATACTATATATGCTAACGAAGTGTATAAAATAAAAATAATTTTCCCAGATAATTATCCTTTAAAGCCACCTATTGTATATTTTTTACAAAAACCCCCTAAACATACACATGTATATTCTAATGGAGATATTTGTTTAAGTGTATTAGGTGATGATTATAATCCAAGCCTCTCTATTTCTGGATTAATTTTATCTATCATATCAATGTTATCATCTGCAAAAGAAAAAAAATTACCTATTGATAATTATACACATGCTGATGCCAAACCAGGAAGTAGTCAAAACAATTTTCTATATCATGATGATAAATGTTAAAATTTGTTTACAGATTAGAAAATTATATGTTTTAATTTTTTCTTATTTTATTTTTTATAAATATATTATTTATTTTATATATACCATATTTAATATATCTATATTTTATTTTATTTATTTATTATTTTTTTTTATGTAGCATTTTTCATTTTGCACACATGTTTTATGTGTATATAATATTTTATTATGCTCTTTATTTTGTAGCTTTTTTTTTTTTTTTTTTTTTTTTTATAGTGAATTTGTTTTAATATATTTATTCATACAAAAAAATAAAAATTAATATATATGTATTATATATAATTTTTACTATTTTAATTTTTGTGTATTTCTATATATATGTGCATATGTAGATATCTACATATTTATTTATTTATTATTATTTTTTTTTTTATTGTTGCTAATTAAAAAATATAAATTAACTTTTATTTAAATCATATAAATTATTTCCTACTTTTAATAATATCTTATATTTTTTTTAAAACGATAAAGATTTAAAATAAATATTTATATAATATACAT
>LT990242.2:1823231-1870731 GCA_900257145.2 Plasmodium billcollinsi
CTTTATCGATCACAACTACAACAATAATAAAAACAATAACAATACAAGTAATATTAATAAAAAGATTTCAAAATGTCATAAACATGATAATTCGAGCTCCTTAAATTGCTTATCCGATGATGACAACATATATTATTCTATGAATGAAGGATATAGAACTAATTATATTATGGAATCATTATTTGATAAGAATTCCTTTATATATTTTACAGTTCCATATAATAAATATAATTACACAAATTATTTTATTAATTGGAATAAAATAAGTTTTCGTATGTATGCTTCATTAAATTCAGTTATGTATAAGAATATAAGAAAAAGAAAATTAGATAGTATAAGTGATTTAAATAATAATATGAAAAATCCACTTATTAGTATAATGAATAATTTTTTATATTTTCTTTTATTAAGTGAATATTTAAACTTTAACGAACTTTTTAAATTAATGCCTTTGTGTAAATCATCTTATAATATTTTTAACCACACCTTTTGTATTAACGTACATATAAATCCATATAAACAAAAGATCTCAGATATCATTAAATTTATGAGGAAAAATAAGGAATATCAGTTTAATATTTTAAAGAATATAAATAACCAAAGGAGGGACCGACGTAGTTTTTATGAGCAAAAAGAAGAATTATTTAACGACGAAAAAAAAATTAATACGATTTTATCACATGAATTAAGAAGTCAACAAAATAATGTATTTAGTGATATCGTACTTGATAATATGAATGATAAAAATGAAGAAAAAAAAGAAAATACTCATAATAAAAATAACCAACTGTGTAATAAAAATATTATTGGTAATATAAAGAAAACAAGCAATTATGATTTAATAAAATGTTCAGATATATCAGAATTATTTTTTACGAATAATATAATTAATATGAGATATCTATTTAGTGTTTATGAATATATAAGATTATATTTAAGTAAATATAATAGGGAAAAGGTACAATTCTGTATATTACAACAAAAATTTAAATATAATAGAAAACATAATAATATCTCTTTTGATAATATATCTCCTTATGCTAATAAAGTTTCTTCCTTCGAATTTAAAGTGAAATTGAAGAAATATATACAAAGGAGATGGAATATTAAAAGTAATTATATACACGAAGCATATTTTTGTCATAAAAAAGAAAAATCAAAAAATGATAATACAAAAAATGATAATACAAAAGAGGATAATTTACAAATTGATAATAATAATAATAATAATAATAAAAATAATAGTAAAAATAGTACTGATTATTATACAGGTGGTGTTATAAAAATAATTGAAAACAGATATAGTCAATTATATCCATCATTCTCATCATTCATAACATTAGATAAAGAAGGATATGTTAACGTGTGGAAAATTAATAATATTGATTCAGTTCTTCCGACACCTTTATACAAATCAAAATTGTATATTAATGATAAAAAGGACTTCACTTTAAAGGATGGAATATGTCTTGGCGAAGATAAATTTTTAATAGTAGATATGAAATCATTGTATCATGTATCCCTTGAAGGTAATAAAATATTTTAAATGTAAAAATATATATGTTTCTTTTTTTTTTTTTTTTTTCAACATATTCATATATTGATGTGTGATATTATTAATTTGTTATATTATTAATTTGTTATATTATTTATTTGGTCATATTATTCATTTGTTATATTATTCATTTGTTATATTATTCATTTGTTATATTATACATTTGTTATATTATTCATTTGTTATATTATTCATTTGTCATATTATTTATTTTTTTATATTATTCATTTGTCATATTATTCTTTTATGTTTTCATTTATTCCCAAACGTTCATTTAATTTATTCTTCTTACATTGTACATTTCAGATAAAGAAGATCAGCCTTTAAATGAAATAAACGTGGACCTAAAAAAAGACGAGTGTGTCATAAAAAGTATCATACAGAACGGAAGAAATAAATGTACTATTGGTTTAAACAAAACAATATGCCAAAGAATAGACTTAGAAAAAGAATGTATTGAGGGTTCCAAAAGTATTAGTGATGATTTTCAAAAAATGTGTTGTTATGACGATAATACAAATATAGTTTTAAGTAAAAAAAATATATTAATTGATGACCGAAGGTTAGGGAATTATGTATGTTATGTTAATTATAACTTAATAGATTATGAGAATTCAAAAAAATACTATAACACTACGAATTTTTTTTGTGATATAGATTTAACAGGAATAACGTTAACATCTTTGAATTCAAATAATTCAATGTTTTTATTTGATTTAAGATATAAATATCCATCTACCTGTTTATATAACGATAATATAATAATAGAAACCATGTATACAAAAGAAAATGAGAAATTAAAATATTTATTTAATATGAAATCTAATTATAATTCTAAATATTATTGTATGAATAAAAAATATAGTGCATATCATGATAATGTAATATTATGTCCACCATGTAATGCTGGAAATATAAAAAAAAATAATATGGAATATAAAAATAAATATAATAATATGGTACAAATAAATGATACATCATTATTTGTTAAAAACAAAATATTATCTGATGAATCATTTATTTATAATATTACAAATGATAAAAATAAAAAACAATTTTATAATCTACCAACATCATATTTAAATATATGGAGATGGTGTAATAAAAGACAATTTAAATCCTTGTTTCATTATTATGATGATTTAACAAAAAATAGTAAATTTCATATTAATTATAATGCAAATAATAATTTTTATGAACACTTAATATTTGATTCTATATATAAATTTGTAGATACACCAAATCATCTTTTCGTAACTTATGCAGATTCAAATTATATACATTCATTTATGGCACCCACCTATGGATTACATATGACAAGCTCCTTTAATGAAACTCCGAATTACATGCACCCAACCAATCTATAAAAAAAAAACAAAAACTAATAACATTTGATATATATATATATATATATATATATATATATATATATAATATATATATATATATTTATCTTACTATATGTTAATTAAAAAAAAGAAAAGACTTAATACACAAATAAATATATATATTCTAAGTGTATATGATATAATATCAGTTCATATATAAGTTTATCTTATTTTTAATTATATTTTTTTTTTTTATCTTAATTCAAATTCTGATCCTAATTATGAATTTATTTTATTTTTTTTTTTATACATATAATAATAAAAACAGTATAACGTCTTTTTACCATTTGAATATCTTTAAAATTATAAAAAAAAATTTTATATTTAAAAATATATATATATATATATATATATATATATATGACAGGTATTATTACAAAGTCAGTTATTCTTTTAATAAATTGATAAAAAAAAAAAAAAATTAAGATTTATAAAACAAAGTAGAAAAAATTGAAGAAATAAAAATATATATATATATATACATATATATATATATATATATTAAACAAATTATATTTATTTTAATTCTTTAAATGATCGTCTTAGTAGACAACAAAAAGTAGTGAAGGGTAATCCTTTATTTAAACTGTCCACAAAATCTTCAAATTTATTAATACGTGGGCTCGTTTCAATTACTATATAAAAATATATATATATATATATATATATATATATATTATATTAACATACATTATATTATATATATATTACATATTACAAGAGGACAAAAGATTTTTATATGAGTTACCTTCATATATCCCATTTTTCAAAACAAGAGTTGCTCGATATTTCTTTTGTGGTTCGGAATCTTGAATATTTGAAAACTCTATAATTATTTTATCATCTAAATTTTTAAATAATAAATAAATAAATAAATAAATATATATATATATATATATATATATATATATGTACATTATCTATGAATCTTTACCTTCTAATATTATTTCAAACCCTAAAAGCTTATATAAGGTTTCTAGTTTTTTCTTCCATTCTCCTTGAATATAATCCTTATGTAATTTAACTGTGTTATATTCTAAAAAAAAAAAACAAGAATAAATAAACAAAAAAATATGTAAACAAAAAAATATATGAATAAATAAATAAATATATATATATATATATATATATATATATGGTATGTACCCAATTTGGACGAATCGAAATTTTTTAAAATTAAATTTAATTTATTATTAATCTCAGAAATTAATTTGGGATATTCCTCTAATTTTTTTTCCTCCTCCTACATGTAAATATAATATATGTATGATTATGTTTATTGAAATAAATATATATTTATGTTTGTTCATATATTACCATCACACTTTCCTTCAATTCTGTGACCAATACGGTGTTTGCCTCAATCTCTAAATTTATCATTATATAAATAAATATATATATATTAATGTGTGTAATATTTGTTAATTTTTATTATATACATAAATATATACATATATATATATATATATATATATATATATATATATATATATATATATATATATGTTGGCCACATTAATTTTGTTTCATACCATGATTTAATCGATTTATTGATATCTTTTTTTCTTTAGTTTTATTCTTCATAATTTCTATTTGATCTATTAACAAAGGAAATAGAAGTAAAGACATATATGGACAAAATGATGTATCTAATATATGAATTATAAGAATATACTACTATATACTTACAAATATTATATATATATATATATGCAATTTTTTTTTTTTTTTTTTTTTTTACTTTTTTCATTTTCTATGTATGCTTTTATCTCATTATATTGTTTTTCATTTTCATCCATAGCTTCATTTATTTGTTTTTGTAAAGAATTCTTTATCTCAATGTTATCTAATATATCTTCCATTATGTTTTGAAAATATCAAGAAAATTAAGAATTAACGAAGCATCTAAACATTTATATATATTTATATATATGAATATATATTAATGTATAAAAACATAAATATACATATATTTCAATTTCTAATATATGTATAACAATACAATTTTAAATAAAAAGAAAAACTAAAAAAACCAATTAATATCATCCAAATGAAAAAAAACAAAAAAACAAATATAAAATAAAATAAAATAAAATATATATATTTTGTATCATATTACGCGTATTAATACATATTGGTTTAGTATAAATAATGGCAACATTATATATATGTGCTTATATATTTCATTTTATTTTATTCTTTTTAATTAATTAATTATTTTTTTTTTCTTTTTTTGTTCTAGTTAATATACTTGTCTTATGAGTTCTTCCATATAAAAGGAAAAGAAGGAAGAAAAAAAAAAAAAAAAAAAAAAAAACACATAATATATATATATATATATATATATATTTATTTATGTTTATTTACTTATAAGATTTTTTTTATTTTGATTTTCCTTTTTATTTTTTTATGAATAATATGATTTATACAATAATTAACATATTTACATTTTATATCTCAAAATTATTAGAAAAAAATGTGTTAATATATTTGTATGAACAAAATAAGAATAAATAAACCAAAGGAAAGAAAAAGTTTGAACAAATTAATTTTTTTCTTTATGTGTAATTGTAAAATAAATAAAATGGAATAATATTTATATGTATATATTCAGATATACCTTTACATAATATAAAATACTAAACAATGAAAAAATAAACCTTTTATGAACATATTTTCAAATTCGAAGATGAAAAAAAAAAAAAAAAAAAAAACATATAAATTAATAAAAAATATAATAATATATTATACATATATATATATATATATATTCATTTGTTCTATTTATTATTGGGACTGTTTTGACATTCTATTTTCCTTAGTGTATTTTTCAATAATTCTATACTTTCATCCATTTTAGAATGAATTAATTTGATATTTGATTCTGCTATATTTAATGTGTCGCATAACTTTATTTGTTCATTCTCTAAATCTAATATAAGGGAAAATGTATATAATTAAAAGTTTTAATTAATAGTGCTTACATGTGTATAAATAAAAAAAATTATTGTGTGTTGATATACAAGTGTAGCATTATGTATTGTAAACATATAAAATATACATACATATATATACATATATATATATATATATCATTTTACCGTTAATTCTGGAAGAAAATGAATCAGCACTATCGTGTATCTTTTTAAGTTGATATAATCTTGATAATACATTTGGTATGATATGATGTGTTTTTTTCCATATATCTAGAATTTTAAAAAGCTCATCTATTGTTTCTTCGTAATTTCCTCTTTCTTTAGATATATTTAATAGCTCCTTTTTATATTTTTTTAAATTTATAAATTCCGATTGAAGAATTTGTACCTTTTTTTTGACATTCTCTAATTTGTTATTATCTAATAAGGATAATTTATTATATAGATCTAGAATTGCATGATTAAGATCATCATATGGTAACATGGACATTTTATCAATACCTAGAACTTTTTCAATTCTAGTAATTTTTTTCTCCATAGTTAACAAATCTGTAACATGAATATGTCTTTCTTCTTTTTTATTTTTTATTGTATATATATCAAACTTTTGCACGCTCTTTATATTATCAATTTGATTTTCACTACATGATTGTATATTTGTATGATTATAAAATGAGTCGTCACAATTTTGTAGGGTCTCAAATAGTGTATGTATATCAACATCATCACTATTTATATTCACTGGTCCGTTCATATGATTCTTATCATATTTATCATACTTTTCATTTCCTTCACCATATATTTCTTTGTTGTTATATTCATGTTGAAAATATTTTTTTAATGATTCATCATTTAATATATTTGTTATATCATTTTTTAATGATAATAATTCTACTAGTACTTCTTGGGGTTCCCTATCATGTAATATATGTTTTATGAGCTTATCATTTTCTTTAATTTCTTCATCATTTAATATATTATTATTATTATTATTATTATTGATGTTACCTTCATTCTTTAACGTTTGATTTATAGTACGAATGTTTCCTATTTCTATTATATATGATGATATATCTTCTACTTCGCATTTTAACTTTTGTAAATAACATAGAGGATCTTCAAGAAAACTTTTCATTCCTTCATTATATTCATAGTAAGTAGAATTATTATATTTTAATTTATCTGGTTGAATTTCAACTTGTACGCCATTATCATATATTTTTAAAATTTTATTTTTATAAAATTCATAAGAATGTTTTGGTTCATTATACGTACTAATGTCTATTAATTCCTTGATTTCTATATCTTCTTGTTTGTATTTTTTTTTCTTTTCTTCATCATTAAGTATAATACTTGAATTTTGTTCTTTTAACATATTTTCATGTTCTTTTTCACTGTACTCTGTCATCATATTTGATAAATAAGTATCTAATGGTGATGAATATATATTAATATTTATATTATCCAAAATATTTTTGTTCAGATTGACTATATCTTTATATAATTCTTTGGGTTCATTATGGCATACATAATAATTACTACTATCTGGGATATATTCAAAGATCTCTTTTTCTTGAGATTTATAAAATATATCACGTATATCAGGTTTTAATTTTTCTTTGAGTACTTTTTTGTTATTATCTAAATATGACGAATAGTCTTTTTTATTTGTAACTTTATTATTGTTATCTTCATTATAACAACTGAGTATATCTTTTTTCCTTTTTTCTTCAAATTTTTTGCTATACAACTTTATATTATTTAACATGTCTTTATCTATGATTTGCTCATTTTGCATTTCAGGTGTAATCATGTTTTTTACAAAATTATTTTTATCATCTATTAATAAATCATTTTTTGATGATTTATACTCCTTTATAATATTATCCCCATGTACTATATGTATATCTTCTTTATCATTGTAATCACTAGAATCATCCCTTTTTATATTTTCATTTATATTATTTGATATATTATTATCTTTTCTTATCTCATGCATATTGCTGTTGTTTTCATGATTTTTTTCATATTCATTTGTTTCATTTCCCCTTTGTCTATTTTGAAAGTTTTCCTTTTTTTCATCTCCTTCTTCTTTTTCATCCTTCATAACGTTTGAAATTAAACTCATTATAAATATATACTTGAAGATCTTTATTTTCTTGCTCTATTGGTATAATACATATATATTTATATCATGAGAATGGTAGTATAAATATATATTTTATATTTTTAAAGAATAAAATTATAAAATAAGAAATATAAAAAAATATAAATATAAATATATATATATATATATATATATATATATATTTATATATTTTTATATCTTTATAAGTATTCCCAATATAATGTTGTATGAATATTGCAAATATTTAAAAAAAAAAAAAATTGAACAATATATATGCACACATGCATATATTTTTACACTATATTTAGTGTTAAAGGGAAAATAAAAAATAAAAAAATATATATTAATAAAAATACAATTATATGTACTTTATGCTACATTGTATAGTTCTAATAAATAATATAATGATGTAAAGAATAGAAGGATAAAATGTATTTACTTATTTGAATGGAAAAACCAATTACCAATTCTTTTAAATTAATAGTATTTCAAATTATTATTTTTATATTAAAATATTGGGGTATATATAGGTATATGTTTGCATGTTCTTTGTTTCGATTACTTATATAAATATAGAAAAAAATAAATATATGCATATATATGTACATTACTATATGTTATAATGTTTTTAAAAATTAAAAAAAAAAAAATAAAAAATAAAAAAAATATATATATATATATATATCTTCTTTTCGTGTTGTTCTTTTTACCATAATTTATTGTTGTTGTATTGTAATATTAAGGATAAAAATTAAAATATATATTTATTTATTTATTAATAATCATTTAAGAAATAAAGGACATTGTAATTAATATACACATACATTAATTGTTTCTTTTTTTTTTTTTTTTTTTTTGATATTAAAAAAGGAACTACCATAATATAAGAGAAATAAAAGTATAAGTTTTTTATATTAACAAAAATAATTACCTAACAATATATCATTTATTTGGTTTACGAACTTATATTATTTAAAAAAAAAATTAATTCATTAAATGACAAAAAGGGAGGAAAATTTAAAAGACATGTTATTTATATTTTTTTCTAAATAATTTCTAATAAAATACATATCTATGTATGTATGTATGTATTTGTTCAACAACCAACTTGTCAAATATAAGGCTACTTTATATATTATTATATGCACATATGCTGAACATATATATGGTATTATTATATTAATCTTATATATATTAGTGAACAAATAAAAAATAAGTAATAATTTTAAAAGGAACAAAATTTCAAAAAGCATAAATATATAAACATATATATATATATATATATTGTTCTTATTAATATATTCATATAATGTAAACAATTAGGTATTTTATTTAATCATTAAAACACAAATATTATATAAATTTTTAATAAATATATTTTAAAAATAATATTTTTTAACCATACTAATATATAAATAAATAGATAAATATATATATATATATATATTTATTTACATATAATATTATTATATATAAATTTATAAAAGGTAATTTAATATAATATATTATTACATGTTATGTGAGAAATAAAATTTTCAAATAAGGTAATAAAAAAAAAAAAAAAAAAAAAAAAAAACCCAATATATATTTCATATAATATATATATATTATAAGTATATATTTAATATATATTAAGTATAGTAACAAATCTGTTGTTTAAGCACAGAATATAAATAATAAATATATTAAAAAATTATATTATATATTAATTATATGTTATATATATATATATATATATATATATGATATATATAATAATAATATCGTACAATAAAAAATATATATTATATTAATAACCTTCTTATGTGTCATTTAAAAAGTATATAATATATCATATATATATATTATATGTTTCTTAATATTTTTATTATATTCTAACTTTATGTAATAATAAATATATATATATTATATATATATATATATATATTTGAAGATAACACAATAATGATATGTAAACATTATTTCAAAAGTCGAAGTTTTATTTTATTTAAATATTTAGGGTTATAATATTACATATGTAATATTTATTATATATTATACATATATATATATATATATATATATATATATACATATAATATAATGCACAGTTGTTCAGGTAAATTCCAAATAATGGTATTTAATATATATATAATAATACTATGTGATTATTATATAAAATATATAATAATTATATATTAAAAAAAAAAAATTTAATATATATAAATGTATATAAAATCTATATATTATATATATATATATATATATATATATATATATATTATATATATAATAATAAGCATTGTATATATTAAGATAAATATAATATTATAATAATGAAATATGTAATTGGCATATCATTATAATATATTAATAATTATATATATATATATATTATAATATATTTTTTTTTAAATCAATAATTTTACATTTAATTAATTTCCCAAAAAAAAAAAAAAAAAATTATATATATATATTCATGTATTATAATATATATTTTAAAAACCATACCATTTTTTTTTTTTTTTTTTTAGCCTCTTTTTTTTTTATTTTATTCAATTTTATTTATTTATTTTACCTTATTATTATTTATTTTTTTTTTGTTGTTTGATATATTGAATTATTTATATATGTTTTTATTTATTACATAATTATTTATTATTATGTAATATTATTTTTTTATTTGTTCTTTTTTTTTTTTTTTTAATCATATTATTAATATATAATATGATATATATGTTTAACAGCATACAAGCGTATGCGTTATATATATAATAAAGAAATATGTCATAAAAAAAATATATATATTATATAAATATATATATAAGCTTTCTTTTTTTTTTTTATTCTTTCTAATAGTAAGTTCTTATTATATACATTTATATAAATATATATTTACATATATATATAATAGTCCCTTATTAAGAATAAATAAATGTGTTAACATATATTTTTAAAATAGCAAACAAAGATAAAAAAAAAAATATATATATATATATATATATCATATATATACTTATATATATAGAAAGGACAAGAGGGTCAAAAGAGTAATACACTTAATTATAAAAATATATATATATATATATATATATATATATGTAGATCAAGAGAAATAAACATATAAGAAATATATATATATATATTATTATATATATATGTAATTCTAATAATATTATTTAATTTTTTTGTTATATATATATATATTTTTTATTCAGGCTTATATAAATATCTACAGAAAAAAAAAAAAAAAATATATAAAGTAACATAAAATATATATATATATATTTATTTATTTATTTATTTGAAAAAAATGGGTAAGGCATAATAAAAAATAAAATAAATAACTAAATAAATGAGCAACTTATCATATAATATATAAAATGTACATATAATATTTATTTATTTAAACTTTTTAGTGAGATTTTTGAATTTGATCAAGCCTGTTATGTTTTTATTACCAGAGGTTCAGTCTCCAGATAGAAAGTTACCATTTAAAGAGAAATTATTATGGACTGCTGTTTCTTTGTTTGTTTTTTTGATATGTTGTCAAATACCATTGTATGGTATCGTCACAAGTAAATCTAGTGATCCTTTTTATTGGATGAGAGTTATATTAGCTTCTAACAGAGGTACTTTAATGGAATTAGGTATATCTCCTATTGTTACTAGTGGTATGGTTATGCAATTATTGGCAGGTTCTAAGATTATAGATGTTGATCAGAGCTTGAAAGAAGATCGTACATTATTTCAAGGAGCACAGAAGTTATTAGGATTATTGATTACATTAGGTGAAGCTATAGCATATGTAATAAGTGGAATATATGGAAATATATCTGAGATAGGTACAGGTCATGCTATAATAATTATACTTCAGTTATTTTTTGCTGGTGTTGTTGTTATATTATTAGATGAATTATTGCAGAAAGGATATGGTTTAGGTTCAGGTATTTCATTATTTATAGCAACGAATATATGTGAAACAATTATGTGGAAATCTTTTAGTCCTACAACAATAAATACAGATAAAGGAATAGAATTTGAAGGAGCAATAATATCATTAATTTATTGTTTGTTCACAGAATCAAACAAAATATCTGCATTGAAAAAAGCTTTTTATAGAACACATGCACCTAATGTCACTAATTTGTTAGCTACTATATTAGTGTTTTTGATTGTTATTTATTTACAAGGATTTAGAGTTGATTTATCTGTTAAATATCAGAGCGTCAGAGGACAGCAAGGAACTTATCCTATAAAATTGTTTTATACTAGTAATATACCTATCATATTGCAAACAGCTTTGGTATCGAACTTATACTTCTTTTCTCAGATTTTATATAAAAGATTTAAGAATAGTATCTTAGTGAATTTATTAGGACAATGGCAAGAAGTAGAATCGAGTGGTACATCTATACCTATTGGAGGTTTAGCATATTATATATCACCACCTAATTCTTTTGCAGATATAACTAATGATCCATTCCATACATTGGTATATATATCATTTGTATTAGTTGCATGTGCTTTTTTTTCGAAAACTTGGATTGAAGTATCAGGAAGTTCAGCTAAAGATGTAGCAAAACAATTAAGAGATCAACAAATTGGAATGAGAGGATTTAGAGATACACCTACATCTTTAACACGTGTATTTAATAGATACATTCCAACTGCCGCAGCTTTTGGTGGAATGTGTATTGGAGCTCTAACAATTCTTGCTGATTTTCTTGGAGCATTAGGAAGTGGTACAGGTATATTATTAGCAGTAACAATAATATATCAGTTTTATGAGATGTTAGTAAAAGAACAAGAAAAAGCAGCATCATTATTTTAGATTTCCAAAAAAAAAAAAAAAATATAATGTTTTTTTTTTTTTTTTTTTTTTTTTTTTTTGGGGAGGGGGAACTCTAATTTGAACTTATCTGAATTTTATATTAAGAACATTATACAAATCATATTTTTGGGTGTAATACTTATAAAAATATATATAATAAGTTATAAAATAAAATATTATAATCTTTATAGTGTAAATTATATTAAATGTTTTCTTATTTATAATTTATATGTTTATGTAAAAACTTTATGTTCATATATGTATATATTTTAAAATATATATGTATATATATATATATATATTTTTTTTTTTTTTCATCGTTATTTTTTTAAATGTTATTTTATTTTTGTATAAATATAAGGAGATATTATATGCGCACATAATAAAATATAAGTATATGTGTGTAATATTATATACATATATATAGGAAAAAGGAGAGTTGTATATATATATATATATATATATATATATATTATATGCATTTGCGCCATTTTTTTTTTTTTTTTTTTTTTTTTGCCGAATTTCTTATTCATATCTTTTAAATATTTGAATTGTTTAATAAATGACGAAAAAAAAAAAAAAAATAAAAAACAATAATGATAAAATAACAACGAAAAAATTAAATATATATAAATTAAAAAGGAGAAAAAATATATAAATATATAAATATAAATAAATATATATATATATATATATATATATATTTATTTATTTATTTATTTATTTATGTAGTACACACCCATGTTATATGGAGGTTCTTATAAAAGTACAAAAAGTTGCAATTTTTTTTAAAATAAGGAAATTTATGTGGAGCAAAAGAATTTTAATTGGATTGTACTTAGATTGCAATCACACAAAAAAATGAAATAAAAAAATAAAATATGTTGATATTTGAAATGTTATGTATACATTTGTTGTTTTATATTTTATATTTTGTCCTTATGAATAGTTTAAATAATCATTTTATTTTTAAACAAATAAATGGTAATCAAGAATCCTAAAGGATTTTAACATATTGTTAAATATATCTAATTCTGGATGTATATTAAAATTATCTTTTGGTACATTCCACGTTATTAATATATCAGCATTATATTCTTTATATGGAAATATACCTATATATAAGAAAACATTCTCATAATCATTTTCATTCTGTTTTTTAATTTTTTGTTTCCCTACAATTAAATTATAATTTCTCTGTACATGAGATAAACAATTATTATTTACAATTATCATATTTTCTATACTTCCGTTTTCCTTAGCTAAATCATTAAAATAATACTTACTTTTGTCATTATCATTCATAACTTCATAACATAATATTTCAATTATAAAACATCTATTATCATATTTATGAACATATACTTCTTGATTATCAGGAATTATTCTAAATTTTGATGCATCCAAATAATTATCAGGTATGTCCATCTTTATGTACTTATCAAAAAAATGTTTTTCATGTAATTTTTCTTCCATTTTTTTAAATAAACTTTTTAAATAGGAATAATAATAAAAATTAACGAAGTATATAATTTTTTATTCTCTTCTTTTATATTTTGCTTATGTATATGTATATATATATATATTACAAAATTGTAGAAGAGTGTTTCCAAAAATGAAAGAATATAGAATTCATTATTGTATGAAAATAATTTATATTTTTTCTATTTATTCATATTATTATCTATATATAAACTGAACAAAAATGTTTGTTGATTACTTTTTATAAATCAATATTAAAATATAATAAGAAAATAATTTTCATATATATATATATATATATATATATATATAGATTGGGAGATTATGTTATATTAATATTATAAAAATATAAATACATTATATTTCATTTTTATTTTCCTGTTTTTTTATCCGTTTGTATATTTAACACCTTAATGTATATATATATATATATAATTATTTATATTTATTCATTAAAATATGAAGGAATATTATAATTGTTGCGCATCTCTATATTAATCATATTCATATGATTTATTAGCAATGCTATAAACAATTAAATAATGTTCTCTTTAAATGGTATATGTGGAACATTCAAATACATACCATATATATATATATATATATATATATATATATATATATATATATATATGCTGTATATATATTTATTGTTATTTAACATATAAAATTTAAACATAACCTTTTAGAAATAGAAATAATTAAATTGTAGGAAATATAAATGAATACTTTTTATTAATGAAAAATATAAAAACAAAATAAAATTACGTTACATACTGAATATTAAAGGAGTACACATAATATGTAAGAAGGTTTATTATTTTAAGAATTGTAAAACTTATTATAATGAATTTTAAATGTATTTAAATAATATAATAATAAAACTCAGAAAACATATATAATTGCATATATTTCTTTTATTATAGAATATTATACATATTTAATTATATATATATATATATATATATATATATATTTTTAATGTATTATTGAAAATATACTTTTATATTATAAAAATATAGAATCATGCATTTTATGACACAAAAGTAAATAGAAAAATTAAAAATAATATTTTATAACTTTATTTTATTATATATATCTTTTTGTAATCAAATAAAAATGTTGTAATATTTTTAATTTTTTTTTATATATTATACTAAAATAACCATTTTCGTATAAAAAATATACGTTGAATACTTTTCTAGCATTTTGTTTAGTATGAAACAAAATAAAACAAAATTAAAAGAAAAAAGGAAAAACAAAAATATAGTTGTGAAATAAGAATTTTTTTTTTATATTATTTTATTTTTATTATTTTTGGTACTTTATATAAAATTTAAATATTTATATTTCTATAATATGTTTATGTATAAACTAATAAAAAAAGTCTTGTGTAAAATATAAATAGAGAAAAAGAAAAACAAAAGGGGATTTATTAACTGTTTTTTTTTTTTTTTTTTTTCAAATATAATAGTGTTAAATAGATAATTTAATTTTTTAAAAGAATATACAAAAAAATGATTAATATATTATTATATATATATTGTAATATTTTTTAGTTCTTTTTCACATTCCTGTTCCATAAAATGTCAAATCGAAAAAATGGAATTTTTTTTTTAGAATATATTTTTTAATTTATAAAAAATAGAAAATACATATACTGTTTTCATTTTTATCTTATTTTGTTATTTTTATGTATACCTTATTATTAAAAAATAAGTTCACTTATATAAATATTATAACAAATAAATAACATTATACCATATATATATAATAATATATATATTTACATAAATATATAATCTATTTTATATAAATAAATATCACACTATTGTTTATAAAATTTAGAATGTAAAATAAAAGAGGATATAATTTCTACAAATATTAATAAAATTAAAATTTTGTTTTTATTATAATATATAATATATATATATCATATTATATTGTATTTTACATACATCTAATATATATATATATATATATATATATATATGTATATATATATTATAATAATATTATAATATTAAAAAGAATAAAAATTTTATCTTAAATAAAAATATAAAAAATATATTTATATAATATATATATTTAATATGAATATATATGTAATATAAAAAAACAAAAAAATTTAAAAATAATTACAATAATTTTTAAAAATATATATAACATATAAATATAAAAAATATAAATATTATTACTATGTATCTTTTATTTATTCCTTTACATTCACTTGTTATATTTAAATACATTCATTCTATATAATATAAAATAAAATATATATTATAAAAAATAAGAGATAGTGTATTATTTTATAATATATAGTATTTATAATATATATTATATATATATAATTATAATAATAAAATAATGTTTTATTTTAAAAATATTTATTTATTTTTTTTTATATATATAATAAAATAATATATATATATTTAATCTATTGTATTATTTTATCATATAATATATTATTGATATATTTATTTATATATAAAAAATTAAATATATTAGTTGTATATAATAATTATAATTATATATATATATATATTATATAATATATATATATATATATATATATTATAATAAATATTTTAAAAATATTCATAGTTATATTTTTTGAAAGTCAAGAAAAAAAATATATATATTTTTAAAAATTGTCAATAATTTTAATATATATTTTATAGTTAATATTTCAAAATACTTATATAAATATTATATATTATATATATATTTTGTTTTAAAAAAAGAGATTATACTTTTTTTTTTTTTTCTTTTTTTATTCCTTATATTATTTTTCTTTTTTTTTTTTTCCTAATGAAAATATAATAAATTAATAAATATATATTTTTTAAATAAAATATTATAAATTATATAATTATATATTTTCATAAAATTTATATTATTTTATTATTTTTTTTTTTTTATATTCTTTACTTATATTAGTATTCAACTTTTTTTTTTTTTTTTTTTACTATTTATTTCAAAATGCCGGGTAGCACAAAGAGTGATACAAAATTAGAAAACGAGATTAGAATTAGTTACAAGAGTGATGCATTAGATTATGTCTATAAAGCTATTGTATTATTCGAGACCTATGATGAAATCATTTTATCAGGAGTAGGAAAAGCTATAAGTTCTGTTGTTAATGTAGCTGAAATGGTAAAAAGGAGAGCCAAGGGCTTACACCAGTTTACGAAGCTTTACGAAAAGGAGCATGTAATTAAAAGGTTTCTATAAAAAAAAAAAAAAAAAAAAGAAACTAATACCTACATAAATACATACATATATATGCATATATATATATATATATATGTATATACTTGTGCGTTTTTGGGAATAATATATTATTTAATCTATATCCCTATTTACAAAAACTGATGATATATTCCATTTAATTTTATTTTATTTTCCAAAATTTGTAGAGAGGATAATAGTGGCTTGAAAAAGAACGCAAAAAATGAAGACAAGAAATCAGGGGATGAAGAAGAGGAAGAAGAAGAAGAAGATGAGGAAAACAATAAAAATAAAGAGACAAATAATAGAACCGTTGAATTTATCACTACTGTTCCCTGTATGAAAATTATTTTATCAAAAAATGATGATAAAATTGATAAAAATGAAATAGGCTATCAGAAACCATTGGACGAAAAAGAAGTAAATGTTATGACCCCAGAACAAATATTAAAGGAAAAATCTTATAGAAGAAGATGTAAGACATTCAACAATAATATATATATATATATATATATATATGTACAAGTGTGAATAAATATATATATTATATTATATTTTTATT
Source organism: Plasmodium billcollinsi (assembly GCA_900257145.2). Lineage (NCBI taxonomy): Eukaryota > Apicomplexa > Aconoidasida > Haemosporida > Plasmodiidae > Plasmodium > Plasmodium billcollinsi. The sequence continues at coordinate 1,841,327 of LT990242.2, forward strand.
TATTTATAATTTTTTTTTTTTTTTTTTTTTTCTTGTTGTACAGATAGAAGAGGAGGACGCGGTGGAGATCGATTTAGGTCATATCGAAGAAACTATTATGAAACATCCATGTGGAATAATAGAAGATATGAAAAAAGAAATTAATGAACGGTATTTTTCAATGAATATATTTTAATGTTTTTAATTTTACATATTATTATTTATATATGTTTTTATATAGATTGATATATATATTCTTATAATTTTTGTATGGCTAAATTCATGTATTTATTTTTCATGGAGTTTGAATAATATATATTAATTATATATTTAATATAATTATACATGTATACATTTTTATTATTTGTTTATGTATTATTATATAAATATTATATATATTATACCTAGAGGAATACATACATATTTTATTATTATTATTTATTATATATATATATATATATATATATATATTTTCATTTATTATTTTTTAAATTACTATGTATGTAAATATATATATATATATATATATATATATATATATATAACATTTATGGGTATGTGTAAAAGAATACATATAAAAATTTATACTATTTTAAATGTTTTTAAATAAAAAATTTATTTATTATAATTATTATTAATATATTTTATTAATAAAAAGACAGTGTGATATAACAACCTTTAAAAATATTAAATTTATTTTAAAATATATGTTCATATCCAATTATACTTTTATGATGTATGATTAGGGCTTGAAAATTAAAAGAAATAAAATATACTAAAAATAACCTAATAAATAAATATATTTACATACATATATGTATGTATGTTTATTGTATATATGGAAATGCTTTATTTATCTTGAAAACATTATTTTATGTAAAAAATGTAGCAAAAGAATTCTATAGAGTATCCTATTTACTTATCATTTCTTATCAATTGAGATACAAAAATTTGATTTATTATTAAATTCATGTTATTTTATATTTTAAATATTTTTATTGTATTTAAAAACAATATGACGTTATAAACATATAACAAAAAATTTTAGGAACATCAGTAATAAATCTAATGTGATAACATTATATATATGTAGGTAAAATATTATTATTAAAATATATTATATTATGTTTATTTACGTATTTCTAAATTCAATTAAAGTAACAACTTTGAACTTTATATTTTTTACAAAATATTATATATTTTGTAAAACCTTTTTGTAAAAAAAAAAAAAAAAAAAAATATTAGATAATTTATGAACATGCATAATAATATATGAAAAAAAAAAAAAAAAAAAAAATTTTTTTTTTTTTAAATTATTCTAATTTATCCTGAACTGTTCGTTAAGATATCAACGTAAGTTTACTTTATTTACATTTTTTTTTATTCTAAATATAAATATATTCAAAAATATTTTCCTGTTTTCCTTATGTGTATATTCATATGGAAATGAAGTATAATATATATATATATATATATTATAAATATATACATTTATAATAATACACACATATATTTACATTTTGCAGAGAATAAATACTTTTTTTTTTTTCTTTTTTTTTCTGTATATGTAATTCAGCATTAGTTGTTATAAGTATTTTGTATAATAATGTATATAAATAATATACAAAGATATTAGGTAAATAATCTTTTTATTGAATAAATAATATAATTTTTTTTTTTTTTTTTTTTTTTATATCATTCCATTTAATAGAAATCATTTATGAAATTTGAAAAAATATATATCACTTATATTTTATACATACATATATATATATATATATATATATATATATTTTTTTCAATATAAATATTTATTTTATTATTTTTTAATCAACATATAATTGTTTTTTTTTTTTTTTTTTTTTTATGTATTTATTTTATGAAATATATGTATGTTTATATGTATGTATATATATATATATATATATATATATATATATATATATATAATATATGTATCATATGTATATATATTTTTTTATATAATAAATTTTTTATGGAAAGTGTTGTACATATTTTTGTATATATATATATTAAATTAATTAATATATTACAAAAACTTTATATGTTCTTATATATTATGTATACATAAATATTATTTTAATTTTATATAATAGCCTTATGGCAATTTTAAAATGTAGTAATAATTATATTATGTAATAAAGTTCAAAATTGATAAACAATGATATGTTTTTATAATAATACATTTTTTTAGCTTTTGCACTTTTTTTTTTTTTTTTTTTTTTTTTTTCGTTTATTTTTCTTTTTTATTCCTTTTTTATTCCCTTTTTTTTTTTGTTTTTGTTTTCATTTTTCTTTTTTTTTTCCTTTCGTTTTTTGTAATTTTTATTTTTTCAAAAATTATATAAAAATACATGTATCATATGTATTTTGTATATTTATAGAAAAATTGACAAACAATATGTACTATATGTATATGTATGCATATATATATATATATATAAATATATATATATAAGGACATAATGGAAAATAAAAAATAAAAAGAAACATTAATAAAAATAAATATAAAAAAGATTAAAAAACGTAACAATGTTCGAATCATTAGTTGAAAAACTGTTAAATAAATTTTTAGCTCCATATGTAGAAGGTATAGAACGAAATTTACATTTGGGTGTATGGTCTGGTAATATCGTATTAGAGAATTTAAAATTGAAACCACAAATAACTGAAATACTAGATTTGTCATTTAAGATAATTCATGGGAATATAGGAAGAATAAATATACAGATACCATGGAGTAGTTTAGGAAAGAGTCCTGTGTGCGTTTTAATAAAAAATGTTCACATATATATAAAACCACGATGTTATAAAAAAAGTGAAGAAGTTATTATAGAAGAATTAAGAAAAGCAAAAATGCATAGATTACAATTATTAGAAGAAGAAATTTCTCTTATTAAGTTACAAAAAAATAATGAGAAATCTTCTGAAAAGTCTACACTTATATTTAAATTATTAAATAAAATTATTAATAATATTCAAATAGATATTCAAGATATACTAATTCATTTTGAGGATCCAGATAAAAACTTTTCTATTGGTTTTATTTTGAAATCCTCTTCAGTCAAAAATTGTCAAAATAACGACGAGATGTCAACACAAGCAAATTCAAATGGAGAAAATAAAACACTGAATCACATAATTGAATTTAAAGGATTATGTATTTATAGCAATAGTGATTTAAAATCTAGGACAAAGAAAAAAATTAGGAAGAAGAATAAAAATCGAGGTAAAGATATGGTAGAAATATTGGAAGATGATAAAAATAAAGACAATAGAAAGAATTCATCAAATGGTAAGAACATCAGTGGAATGAAATATAAGAAATATGATGTTTCATTAAATAATGAAAAGTTTCATAATATGAATAAGATATATACAGAAGATATGGAAATATTTGATATTTCGTCAAATATGAAAGATAGTGTTTATAATAATATAAATAGTAATGATAATAATTTAAATAGTAATGATAATAATTTAAATAGTAATGATAATAATTTAAATAGTAATGATAATAATTTAAATAGTAATGATAATAATTTAAATAGTAATGATAATAATTTAAATAGTAATGATAATAATTTAAATAGTAATGACAAAAATTTAGATAATAATGACAAAAATTTAGATAATAATGACAAAAATTTAGATAATAATGACAAAAATTTAGATAATAATGACAAAAATTTTGATAATAATGACAAAAATTTAGATAATAATAACAAGAATAAGGACACCCATGGTTACTCAAAATTAAGTAGTTATGATAGTAGCAACCAAGATGATTATTTAAAGACCACCTTAAATAGAATAAGCAGTTTTTTAAAAGAAGAAGAAAATATTATTTTACATAATTATAATTTTGAATATTTAATAAAACCCTTTGATTTAGTGTTACCAGTAGAACAGTCAAGTAAAAAAAAAGAATTAAAAGCTAAATTAGAAATAAGTGATAAATGGGAAGGTATTACTCTCACGAAGACTCAAATAACCAAAATTATAGAAATAATGAATGAAGCTAATAAATCTAGAAATCAAACAAATAAATTATTATTAAAGCATGCATGGACAGTTCGATTAGATATCGAATCATTAAGAAATGAGACGAAAAACGAATTTATAAATCTATATAATAAAGTATTAGGAGAAGAATATAATATAAGCAATACAGAATTATCTGCACAAGAAATGAATAGATTACAAATTTTATATGATGTTGTAGGTGTTCGACATTTGGCAAAATGGAGATTACAATGTAGAAGCACATTAGAAAAATTTATTGAAGAAAAAAATTTAAAGAAGAAATTTTTATATGATTCAATATATAAGCAACAATCTTGGTGGTCATGGGTAACTGGAAATAAAAAAGAAATTGAGAATAAAGTACAAAATATTTTAAAAAGTGAACAGGATATAATAAATGAAAATGAGTTGTTTATGATACAAGAAGCTATGACAAATGATGATAACTATGATGTTGTTATTCCATCAAAATATGATTTTCAATTTAAACTAGCTAATTTTTCCATTAATGTATATGATGATTGTAAAAAGAGAATAATAGATAATAGAAATGTGAATAATAATAATAATAATAGTAATAATAATAATAATAATAATAATAATAATAATAATAATAATAATATTTATACTAGTGGGGTAAATACCAAATGTGAAGTACGTATTGATAGAGATCATATAAAACAAGATGAATTAAATTTTAATGATATTGTAAAAGATGAATTAAGTATAAATAGCAGTTGTGAAACCTTATTAACAAGTTCCATAAATTTAAGTTCCACTGATTCAAAATTAGATAAAAGATGTGTAAGATATGAAAGGGTCAATATATTGTCTATAAATTTTTATCAAATATATTCTTCTTTATCCCTACAATCAGTTATTGATCATAATGATCATGATAATTTTCAATGGAAGTTTATTATTGAATTACAGAATTTTATAGCAAAACACAAAAATAAAGTATTTATGGAATTTAGGAATAATAAAAATTCCTTTCCATATAATATGAATACATCAGGAAGTCTATATAAGAATTCTATATTTTATTCATTATTATATAGTCAAACTGTTTGTGCCTATTTAGAAATTAATCATTTAGTAACAGAAAAGGGTAATACATTATCCACTATATTAAGACTAAACCCTCTGGAGCTTTATTTATCTCCATTATTAATTAAAAGTATATTGTCATTTACATTTCCTCTATTAGATATAATTAATAAAAGTCATAAGACAGTAATGAAAAAGTACAGGAGTAAAAATGTTAGTTTATCTGTGGAAAAACAAAAGCAAAAGAAAGAAACTTCACCCGGTGTTATTGAAAAGGAGCAATCAACATTTGGGACAAGAAAAAGAAATGATAAAGATAAGAACCATCATGAAATTGGAAATATAAAGAAGGATATAAATAATGAAGTAATTTTCAAGGGTGAAGGAAATGATGCAGTAAAACAAGATGATCATAAAAATATGAATGCTGATAATCATGAAAATAATGATGAAAATAATAAAAATAATGATGATAATAATAAAAATAATGATGATAATAATAAAAATAATGATGAAAATAATAAAAATAATGATGATGATAATAATAAAAATTATGATGATGATAATAATAAAAATAATGATGAGGATAATAATAAAAATAATGATGAGGATAATAATAACGATGATGATGAAGATGATGAAGATGACGAGGATGACGAGGATGACGAAGAAGCATTATTACAAATAAAAAAAATGGAACAATCAGAATTATTAGAAGGATTAAAAGAAAGAGGAGAAAATGTCTATAATAGAGCTGTTCAACACCTTCCAGAATTATTTGAGTTTTATATACATATATGTGGTCCCATTTTACATTTCGACAATTTAACGAACGGCATAGTGGAATTGCATTTAGGTAATTTGGTAGCAAAAACAGAACACCCATGTACATATAATAAATTTAATTTAATATTTGAATTTAATGAAACGCAAATAACATGCTTAAAAATAGGCTCAGGACATATGAAGAAGTATGAAAAATGTAAAAAGGATATAATTTTTAATGAGAACCAAAAGAATTTGGATAAATCAACAAAACCATATAAGAAGATAGATAAAAGTAATATATATTTAGAAATAAATGAAGAAGGATTATTTTCAAATAATGCAATGGATAATACCGAAATGGATGATTTAAAAGATAGTTATTTTAATAGTATAAAGGAAAAGGTATTAACGGGTGAAGAATTTTATATATTACAACCAATTCCAGTAAAAATCTATGTAGAATATGACTTGAAGATTTTGAAAACAAATATTATATTAGATGGAATATTTTTTCAAATTAATCCTGATGCTATCAGTATTATATTAGCAGTTCCAACATCTATAACTAGATATCTTACTGGAGTTTATTCTAAAAATAAAAATAAGAATGAATTTAATAAAAACAAGAAGAAAACTTCTGTTGAAAAAAAGGAGGGAGATATAATGAAAGGAGATGATATTACAAGAGCTAGTATGTCAAATGTCGATAGTGGTGTATACAAAAAAAATAGTATTACTGATATTATAAAAAGGAATAAAGATAATGATGATATGGTAGAAATTAATAATAAAGATATAAAAAAGGAAGAAGAGTCATTTTTATACGATATTGATTTTTTAATTAAAAATTCATCTTTTTCAATTAAGAATAAGAAGAATTGTGAAATATTGAAATATGAAGCATGTGGTATATCTTATAAGAATTATTTACAAAAAAAGAGGAAAATTATTAAAATGGAAATTGAACAGTTATGGATTTGTGATCCTAGTAATAAGCAACCTATATTTTTTACTTTAACGAAAGATATAAATTCAAAGGATATATTTTTATTTAGATCCTTATCTACATATTTGGAAGAGAAAAGTCATAACAATAATAGTATTGAACAAAAGGAAATTGATATGGAAAGTGATAATCATATAAATGTTGGTATAGACGACGTATTAGAAGAAGATCATTTTATGATGGGAAATAACAATAATATTAATAATAATAGTAGTAATATTAGGAAGAATAGTTTTAATATAGGGTCAAATGCTTTTGGTAGTTTAGAAAAATTCGAATCTTCTAAAGTGATGGATGATAATGTATACACAAATGAAGAAAATAAAGGTTCAATCAAGAATGTATTGATTGATAATTCTATTACGAATAATGTACAATTAATAAACAATACAGGAGAAGATGGAAAATATATGAGCACAAATAGATTTGCTACGAGTGGAATAAGTCAGTTTAATAAATATGTTAGTATGAGTATAGATAAAAAAAATGAAGAGAGAAAATTGAATGGAAAAAAAGAAAATGATGAAAATAAAAATGTTGAGGAAGAAGATGATGATTTTATGGATGCTATTGAAGAAAAACAATTATCCATAAGTCTTCAAATTTTGCAAGAACATAATGAAAAGAATATTGAAGAAACTCATATTAATTTTATTATTAGTGATATTGAATTACATTGGAAATATAAGACAATAAAACAGATTTTTAAAACAATGAAGGAGTATAAGAAAACGTTACAATATGGTATAGAAAAAGATATGACATATATAAAAAATAAATTAAAAAATGAAAAGGATTTAAAAAATTATAAAATGTTTATATCTGAAAATACTTTAAGAAGTGTACAAGAAACTTTGAAAAATGTTAAGGATTCATTAAATATTTTAGATATAGAATCTGCAAAGGATAAAGATGATATAATAAATAATGTACCAGAGAATGAAATGGACAAAGATAATATTAAAATGCATGCAGAAGGTATACATGTTATGAATCCTTATTATGCGAGAGAGCAAGATTTAAATATGATAACTGATAATAAGAAGGGGGCTTTTAATTTAAGAAATGAAAAAAATAATGAAGAAATAAATATTAATAATGCTAACACTATAGATGATAATAATGACATTAATAATAACGATGATATTAATAATAACGATGATATTAATAATAACGATGATATTAATAATAACGATGATATTAATAATAACGATGATATTAATAATAACGATGATATTAATAATAACGATGATATTAATAATAATGATGATATGATTAATCATCATAATTATGACATTTTGAATGATAATATTCTTAGTAAAGGACTTAACGATACCTTGCCTAAATTATACGGTCAACAAAATTCATATCCCAAATATTTTTTCAACTGTTTTATAAAAAGTGCTTCCTTAGCCTTCTGGAAGAAGAAGAAAATTTTTTCTAGAATTCAAGTGAGTAATATATTTTATGAGAATAAAATATATATCAATTTTGATCAGAAGATGTTTTTAAATATAGAAAAGGGGATAATGTCAATGAATAATAAGAACATTATATCTAATAATATTAACGATTATAAATACGACTTGTTTATTTCTAAAGATAAGAAAAGGTTTGTTTCTAGTGATATCGAGAATGAGGATAGAAACATGTTAAATGAATTGAAATATGGAAAAAAAGAAGGGAACTTAAATGCAATGCAAAATGATAATGAAGAAAAAGAAGAATATACAGGAGAGGATACATATTCTGAAATTCGCAATAGTCGAGATATATTAAATAATATAAATTTAGATAATTTATCTGTAGAAATAAAGAAGAAAAAGAAAACGATGCATAAAGAATCCAAAGAAGATTTGTTTATTGGTAAGATAAAAGTATATAATGATAAGAGGAATTATAATATATGTTTATTATGTGAAATTTCAAGAATGTATTATATTTTTTACTTGAAAGATTTAAGATTATTTTTGGAATATTTAGATGATGGTATATTAAATGTTTTTATTAGTAAATCATATAAAAAGGTAGTTCAGGCTGCTCAGACCAAATACTTTTTATTTAATTTTACATTTATGGATCCCATTGTTATCATACCTGAAGATAAAAATATGATATATAATTATAAGGGAGAGGTGAAAAATGTGTCTAGGTATTTTAAGAGTAGCACGAGTAATAATAACACAAAGGAAAATGAGGACACAAATGATATTGTAAAAGGAAGCGCAAAGGAATGTATTCTTTCCAATGAGAAAAGAGATAAAAAGACTGAGGAGTGTAACAATTATAATAATGTGAATAATAAAAATATACATAACACTAATTTTGATTCTGATATTAAATCCAATTATGATAAAAATTCTATTGGTGCTAATACATATAATAGTAATAATATACCATACATTGAATCTTATTTGCAATTCCACTTAAGCAAATTAAAACTTAAAAATTCATACACTCTAAAGTGTACAGAAGAAATAAGAGTAGCACAGAGAAGACAAATGATATTAAAAAAGAAGAAATATAAAGGAAAAAATAAAAATAAATATGAGAATGAATCCTTTATAAGAAATGATATTGTATCTAAAGAACAATTAAGACCAATCGAGCGAAAAAGGAATCGTGTAAATAATGATCTCGTGAAGTTAGATTTTACTTTATATATTGATATATTAGATATAGAAAGTAAAGCTTGTGAAAATGGGGGTAGTAGTAATATAGAAGGGGAAATCTTACATAAGGTAAATTTAGGTTTCTGTTTAATAAATTCTAGAAATGGTATATTTATTTATTTAAATGGAAAAGACTTATGTTTAGATTTAACTGTATTTCAATTAGCCTTTTTGTTAGATATAATAAATGAAAACTTTTGTTATAAGGGATATTTCCCAATGTGCTTTATATGTGATAAGGATGTGAGTTTAGACAGTATGATAAATTCGGAGTGGTTTAAAAAAGGATACATGGATTTTAACAATTTTAATAATAGGAAAGAAATGAAAAGAAAAATAAATGACAATAAAACGGAAGATATAATGAACAATAAGAATAATATGAATAATGTGAATAATAATAATAATAATAATAATAATAATAATGAGAAGAAGGATAATTTTGAAATTGGAGATGGTGTTGAAAATAATAATGTGTATTATAGCGATCGCACTATTGATAAGGAAATGGATCACGGTGAAAATAAAATGGATATGTCAATGACCAATGAAAAAAAAAGTAATTCATTAACAAATGATAAACTAATAATAAAAGATTCAAAAGAGAATGTAACAAAAAAGACAGGCTTGAAATTATATGTATATATAAATTTTGAAAGTTTAAAAATTAAAACATCATTTGATACAAATACACCTGTAGCTATTATAACATTCCAATATATAAGTATGTCATTTCGTTTAGTTCTGTTAGATTTCTACTATGTTTACTTTTTTGATTTACATGGTAATTCATTGTATATTGATGATGCTAGGAAGAATTCAATCAATTATTACAAAAGGGTGGCTTACTGTTGTATTGAAAATGAAAAGAAAAATATAAAGAAGGAAAATAGAAAAGCACATGAGTTGTATAAAAATGTATATAATAAAGAAGGATATAATGATACTATTAATGAGAGTAGTGTATATGAGTATAATAATGTTGAAACGAATCCTTGCCAAATTAATAGAGAAAATGAAATATATGTTAATAATCATACATATCCTTATAATAATAAAGAAATTCAAAATAAATTTGTAGAAGAATTACAAAAAAAAAATAATAATAGTAATAATAATATTTCTGTTACAACACAATCTCATATAAAAGATTATAAAAATTTATTAATATATATGTTTGAAAATAATGTATTTTTAAATGAAAAGAAGAAAAGGAAAAAACAAAAAGGAATAAAAATAAAAATTAATTCTTTCATAGAAGACTTGTTATTAAATATTGAACTTGATGATGCTTATATTTGTTTTTTTTTTCTTATTTTTATAGATATATATAAATTTTTATCGACAGGATTTAATTTGAGCACGTTACACTTGTATCCGAAGCCATCACCTTATATTGTATCTTACAAAAATGAAAATAAAAAGAAAAAGATAAAGGGTCATGAATATGTAGAGAATAGTGAAAGTAAAAGTATCCATAGAAAAAAAAAGGTTGTGTGTTCGAAGACAGAGGAAGAAAAACATATAAAGGAACAGATTAGTATTAGATGTACTAGGTCTCAATATAAAAATACTTCAAATAAAAATAAAAATAATAATAATAATAATAACAATAGTAATAATAATAGTAGTATCAATTGTAAGGAAAATATCAATATCAGTATCGAAGAGAATGTATTAAAAAGAGAAAGGATTCATTATGATGAAGAAATTATTGAAGAAAATGTCCAACTCATAAATGAAGAAGAAAATGAAAAACATTGGGTACAAAAAAGGAAGAAAATTATTAGACGTAGTAGTGTTTTAGAACAATCAAAATATATAAAAGGGAAATTAAAAGAACAGAAAAATAAAATAATAACTAATATAAATGAAGTATTAAAATTAGATAATAAACCATTTCATGTAAGTTTTAAAGTGAATAATGGGAATTTTATTATTTTTACGGATGTCGAAAAAGTATCTCATCCAATAATAATGTGGTCAAATAATTTTGTTTTTTCGTTTTCTTTATTTAATAAATGTATCGTATTTAGAAAAATATATGCTATAGATAGTAAAGTGAAGAGAATTAATTATGTATCATCATCTCATGTACATTATAAGTATAATACTAATAAGAAGAACAATAAAAGCAACCATAACATCAACAATAAGGATAATAATAACATTAACCAGAACGATAATAATAACATTAACAATAACGATAATAATAACATTAACAATAACGATAATAATAACATTAACAATAACGATAATAATAAGAAAATATTTCATCCTAAGAATATATCGAATCCACTTCATAATTATCATAAAAAGAAAATATTACTATGTGATAATTTGAATGTAGTGGGTGAAGCTGTTTACGAATCAGTTGATACAAGAACTGAAGATTATAAATTAAAAAGTAGTGTAGTAAGAAAAGATAACAATTCACCATTTATAACTGTTTTTGAATTGGATATAAATATTGGTAATTTTGATATACGTTTATCAAATGACGATGTTGAAATATTACTGAAAGCATCATCCACATTATTTGGTGATGCCCCTAGTTCATTTACAAATATAATAGTTGGCCCAGTTATACCACCGCTAACTTTTATACATAAAAAAATAAAGAATAAATTTATGCAAAACAATATTTATTATATAAGTACAAATGTTAAGGAGGAGACCGAATTGTTTTGTGGGTTTGATTTGCAAATAACAAGTATAAATATATTAAAGAAGAGAAGGAAAAAAATTATGAGAAAGAAGGAAAAGAAAGATGAAAGAAATAGAAAGGAAAAGGAGAGAAATGAAAATAATAAATTAAAAAATATAAGGAATGATGAAATTAATATGAATGAAAAGAAAAGTATAGTAGATTGTCATATTGATAAAAAGAAATTAGAACAGGATAAATATAACGAGTTTAGTAATAATGATGAAATATATACTGATTCCAGTAACATGATGGAATATGTATATTATAAAAAAATATCTGATGTTTCTTCAAGTACTAATACCTTAAGTTATTCGAATACATCCTTAAGTGAATTACATGGAGAAAAAAAAATATTATATAAGAGAGGTATGAAATATGATGATATATCAGATATAAATAATAACAATAGTAGCAATAATAATAATAATAATAATAATAATCAAACAAATAGTTATCGAGATATAAAAATTAATATAAAACTACATAATGTAATGTGTACCTTTATAGATGATATAAGAAATTCTATTGTTCCAATTTTAAGAATGATATTTAGTATGAATATAAGTATTAATTTATATACTGATGAATGTTCATATAATATTAGTGACTTAAATTCTAAGTTAGAATATTTTAATAATTGTATAGGTGAATGGGAACCATTTCTTGAGAAATGCAATATTTCATTAGATATACATAATATTTTTCCAAATGATGAATATGATGAAGATAAGGAAGCAAATAAATCACCTATAAGTATTATTAAGATTAATAGTATCAAAGCTTTGTGGTTTAATATTACACCTCAGTTAATTAATTTGTTATTTTTATTTGTGCCAGTCTTTTCTGAGAAGGTATCTAATGGGTTAAGAAAAAATGGGAAAAAGGAAATAGATTATTATAATGATAAGGATAATAAATATGTAAGTGGATGCATAAAAAAGGATATATTAATGGAAGATATGAATAATAAATTAAATGTTAGGAATACATCTATTAATAAGGATATAGAAGCATCTGAACAGTTGAATAGTCTAAATGTGTTTTCTAGATGTGATAGTGGATCTGTCGAATTAGAATACAAAAATATGAGTGTTAAGAGTAAGAGCATATTCGAAGATTGTTCTTCGGTTTTTAATTCATTTCCGTGTGATACAGATGGTAAGGAAGCAAATGATTTTCATTTGGATGACTTTTTAAAAAAGGAAGAAAATCGTAGTACATACTATAATAGGAAAGATAACTCAGTAATATATTACGTTAATTTGACAAGTGAATACTTTTATGCTTTTTTAATGCCTGAAAGTAAGATTGAAGAAATTATAAAGAAGAAAAAATTTGTTACTATGAAAAATGTGTACAAAAGTGTGAATGAGGCAGATGGGACAAATATGACGATAAAATCTTATAAATGGGATGAAAGAAAAAAAAAGGTAGAAAAGGGATTCATTCAAAGGGAGACTGTTACGAAGGCAAATGGAATTAAAGAAAATAACATAAAAGAAAATAACATAAAAGAAAATAACATAAAAGAAAATCTAATAATGGAACATACTTTAATTTGTTCAGATGATAATAGTACCCATAATGAGGCGAATGAAGATTATATATCTGAGGAAGATCTTTTCAATATGATACCTGATGTATATGCAAAAATTATAACGACAAATGAATTAATATCATTAGACAGACTGTTAGTCAACGAAATAGAAAATAACTCCTTAATAGAAAAAAAATGTTTATATTTATATTTGATACCCATTCCACCAACAAATGTTGTAAATATAGTTCATGACATGTTTTCGAATATTAGTAAAAGAGATATTGTTTTAGATCTCATGATTACGAAAAATCCAAAGAAAACTATTGAAAATTTATTAAATTACAATCAACATAAGGAACATATACGTATTAGGAGAAATAGTATAAATAGCATTTTGACGGAAAATATGATGTATGATGACAATAATAAAAAGAAACATATAGAATTGTATTTGAAAAAAATGCGAATGAAGGGGGAAGAGGATGGTGGTAACAAAGTAGGAACGGATAATATACATTTATTGGAAAATCAAAAAATGTATTTACTAAACAAAGAAACGTGGAATGATTATAAAAACGTTAAGGGTATTATAAAAGGTGAAGAAAAATATACGAATAGTACTACTAGTAAAACTGACTATATTTCAAGGAGTAACAATATGGACAATAATGTAAAAGGTAATGATAATATGAATAGCAATCACAGTGATAGAGAATATGAGAAAAGACAAGACATAAACCAAAATAATGTAAATGATAATATCTTAAATGTTATAGTAGAAGGGAACGATGTCGTACTAGATAATGAGCAACGGGGTGATAAATCATTGAGTTTATATACAAAAGGGTGTGAAAATGATGATACTAATGAGAATATCAATGATGAAGAAGAAGGGTCGTGTGATAGTTCTTCTGATACCTGTGAGGAATATGAATCTACTGATGATACCCATTCAATTGATGAAAAGGATAATTTGAATTATGAATATTATTTTAAATATAATAAGAAAAAGAAAAATGATTCAAGTTCTATTTTTTCATCGAATAAATTTGTTGGACCCTTTTTAAGAAACACGGAATGTGTAATAATAAATTTGATTAAGAATAGTTGTACATCATTAACTACATCTTTGAAAAATAGCAACGTCATACATTTATTGAATCCTGGTGATTTTGTATTTGATGAGAAATATAAATATAATTTTTCGAGCAAAAAGACAAATGAAATGATGACAAATCATAGTATTACTGATGGGATTATGACAGATGATAGCGTAATTAATGGATCTATAAATAATAATAATATGTGTAACAAAAGTATGTATGATAATACACCTACAAAAGAGATTGTCCATAAATGTGTTTCTAAAAATAGTATTAGTAATAATAAGCATAATAAATCCAGTATATTAAATAAAGAAAATATTGACAAGATAAATGAATGGGAAAGAAGAAATGAAGAAATGATTAAACAAACATATATAGCATGTAAATATAGATTGAAAAATAATTATTTGCCACAAACATCCTTGGTTGAAAATGTATGTGAAATTATATCACCTATGCCAAATTATAAAATATTATTTATGTCTTCAACAGTTAGAATCATAAATAAATGTGGTATTCCCTTAGAATTTTGTTTTTTTGATGGTAGTCGAAATCCTATATTATTAACATCATTAGAGAATAGGACTATACCTATAAATACTTTATATCCTAACCATAGTGATTCATTTAAAAATTATAAAGTATCTAATAGTTTGAATATCAATCCGAATATAAAATTAAGACAGAAAAATAATAATTTAAGTTTCACTGTAATATTAAATCATGAGTATTTATTATCAGCACCCGAGTGTGTCTTTTGTGGACCTTCTCATGTGTACATGTCTTTTAAACCTATCAATGTGATAACAGGAGAAAATGAATATTATGACATAGTAGCTGGTGTCCCCACCACAAATATTGGGAACAATAATAATAATAATAATAATAATAATAATAATAGTAGTAGTAGTAGTCATAATTATTATGGTAATAAATCAAATATTAATGATTCACTAAAAAAGGACAAGCGAGGAAGCAATGATTTAATAGATCCTATGTCTATTAATATAGAAAATGGATGGTCTGATATTTTTAGTTCTGATATATCTCAAGGGACGTATGTGAAAAAGTGTAAATACAAAGATATGAATTCCTTCATGTCTAATATAAATAAAAGTAATGGTAGTAAAAATAATTTTTTTTATTTCTTGGTAAAGATTGAAAATAAGATAAGTGCTTTACCTGCTGAGAAAAATTTGAAAATTATTACTATATATCCTCATGTGAGTGTTGTAAATGCTATACCAGCATTTGTAGACATAATAATAACATCAGATGTAGTAGAAGAAAAGCAGAATGATTATATGTATGAAGAAAGGAATAAAATAGATGCATTAAAAAATAAGAGAGCTAAGTTATTAAAACAGTGTGAGGATATAAATTCATATTTGAATAAGATGAATTCATCAAAATATGGTGGAAGTAAAATTTATAAAGATAATTCATCTAGGGTAAAAGGTAGAAAAGACAATAGTAATAGTAGTAATAGCAATAGCAATAATAATGAACATGTATACATGCAAGAGTTGAACAAATTAGAAAGAGAAATATATCATATAGATGAAGAAATAAAATATAAGAAAAAAGAATTATCTTCTCCATTAGTAAAAGGATATGTTAATAGAAGATTAAATCCATTTTCTATATTTTATATATATGAGATAAAGAAATATACTTGTTTGAATTTAAAGATGAAGATAGGAAATTCACAATGTGAATGGTCTGAAAAATTATTTTTAGTAGAAGATGATGAAGAATCTGTAACTAGATTTTCATTACATTTTAAAAAATATGCATCAGTCGAAGTCGAAATTATTAAAAACTTTAGTGGATATTTTAATTCTTTGAGTAGTATCTTAGGAAATAAACAATTATATATTTTTTCTTTACCAAGATGTTTTATAGATAGAACAGGTTTAGGAATTAAAGCAATAAATTCGAATAAATATTATCCTGTGATTAATGGGATAACCTTATTAGGGGACCATTCACAGATTGATTTGTTATTACCTCACAAAACATATACTCATCCGAATAATAATATGAACAGTGATAATAATAGTCTTGAAGATGATAGGTATAATTGTTATTCTAAGGGTGATATGAAGAGATCGAATAAGATGTATGATAAACCAGGAGATCATAGAAAAGATTATAACGATGCAAACGAAAGTTATGGTAATGAAGTTGATGTTAATAAAAATGATAGTCATTATGTTAGTAAAAATGCAATTATTATAGATTACAATGATATATTTAATGATTTTAATTACCCTTCACCTGTAAATAATTCCGTAATATTATTCAAAGCTACATTACCTCCTATTGGTAGTTATACAGAGACCAATGTAATTTGTAAAAATTTTTTTTATACCTTTTGTTTAAATACAGAAAAAATAAAAACAACGAATATTCCATATATTATAAGTAGAATAATTACAGTGGTTCCACAATTTATTATTAGTAATAAATTGAATTATCCCTTATTAATTAAACAATATCAGAATGATCAAATCCAAGGAGTTCGTGCAAATGATACATCTCCCTTATATTTCACAAAAAAAAGTAGCATTTTACTATTTCAGTTTAAATGTTTAGATCCATCTAGAACTAATAATGAGGAGAAGAACTATATGTCATTAGATCCAAAAAATGTAATAAAGAGTAATGGAAATAAATATTATAAGTTGAATAAAAATATATATTGGTCGTCTGTTATATATCCTAGTGAAAATTTTGTTGGAACAAATTATATGGTAATTAATACAGGAAATCACGAAAAATCGGATGTATACGCGATAACGTGTATACCTGATAGAGGTACGAAAAATATTATAATAGAAAAATTGGAAAGTAAGAAAAAAGGTTTTATAGCATATAATAATTCGAGCATTGCAAAATATTTAAAGATTAGAACATTCCATGATGATACAAGACATATGAAAATTCACGATGAAGACAATTATATAGAAAAGAATATGTTTTTAAGTAATTTTTTAAAACCAACAGATATGGAATATTATTTTAATATAGAGCCAAATAAATATAGTTATTTGGGATGGGTGAATCCATTTATATATGTTACTAGAAATGTACAGATAGAAATAGTTTTGGAAGATTTAAAAATAATACCTAAATCTCCATTTGTTTTAAAATTTGCTATATATAATTATTCACAAAAAACATATTACATAAATTACTATAATTTTACATTTGTTATATGTATAGAATATATAGAAGATTTGATAACAATAAAATTGAGCCATAAATTAAATATAAGCTCAAATGTATTATATCGTTCCCCTTATTATTATATGATGAATAATAAAAATAATATAACAAATGGAATAGCATATTCTAATAATTCACATAATAATATTATGTTGAGCAAACATATGAATAGTTGTGACAAATCTGTTACATCTAATAATGTCGTTAAATTGGGATTAAATAAAAAGAAGAAATATATGGATATGGAAAATCAGGTAAATATAGAAAAATATAATATAATAAATGATGAAGATATTTCAAATGAACGAAATATTATAGATAAGAATTCAGAGAATAGTTTAAGCTTATCAAAAAATAGTGTTTATTCCCAAAAACAAATGATGATAGATCATGATGAATATCATTATGTAAAATATATTAATGAGAAGGATGGGGGGGGTACTGGTAGTTATAAAAATAATAGTATTAGTAGTAGCACTAATAATTATTATAAGAATGAATCTGTGAAGGTGATAAGTAATACATATAAAAATGTGCATATAATAATAAATGTAACCCAGATTGGTGTAAGTATTATATCTAATATATTAAAAGAGGAAGTATTTTTTATTGAACTATCAAAATTGTGTGCATTGTTTTATATGAAAAATGAAGAAGAGGTTATAGATATAAAAATAACAGATGTACAGATAGACTGTCAGTTGGAATCCTGTGAAAAGTGTGTGTTGTTAGCGAATAGGGGAATAAGTTCTTCAAATAATAATAACAGTAGTAGTAGTAGTAATAATATGAATAATATGATAAGTGGAGGGGAATTGAGTGGTAATAATAGTGTGTATCAGAATTATCGTGATGAAAATAAAAGTTTTACAATTAATGAGAGTGATGTCCTTCGTTTTAAGAAAACTTTTGATCGTAATTCAGACGACAAAATTAATTATATGAATCCTCTATATGATAATAATAAGAATAAAGGTACTACTACTAGTAGTGGTAGTAATAATAATAACAATTATAACAATAATAGTAGTAGTGTGTTGAATAAAAATATGAGTACAAATGAAGAAAGGACCTTTTTAAACATATATGTAGAAAGGTCGTTTATATCACATAATGATGTTATATTTAAAAAAATACAAGTTTCGTTAGATGATGTAGAAATAGAAATGGATGCTGAAACTTTGAATGGCATAAATTTATTAACAGCAGAATATATTGAAAGCATAAGTATTGTTCAAAAAAAAAATTTGTTATATGAGGAAATACAGAAATGGACGATTTTACCTGTATATGTAAATTACAAATCACCAGAAATACCATTAGCCATAAATATCCAGTACATGCAAATAGATAAATTTACCTTAATAGTGTGGTGTTCATTTTTATTAGATAAAATGCACATGATGAGTGATTTGTTGAGAATCGGATTACGAATATTAATGGTATCGGGAAAATTAGAATTATTAGGTGCACCTGTAACCTTAAATCAAGAAATTTTTAATAATATTCGTGTAAGTATAAAATCCTTTTATGCATTACTAAAAGATAAGTATAGTCATTCTATTTTGGCCTGTTTAGGATTTATAGTAGGTTATAGTAGTTTAATAAATATACCTAAGATACCATTAGAAATTGGTCGAAATACTATAGGTTTAGCTGTATATGCAGTAGATAACGTGAGTGTTGGAATTGGAAGCTTTTTATCAAATTTGACATTTGATTCCGAATATATTAATAGAAGACAAAAGGAGAGAACTTTTAAGACGAACACTAATATGAAAGAAGGTTTAATTAGTGCTGTTAAAAATATTGGTGAAGGAGTATTAAGTTTATCTAATATTGTAACGAAACCAATTGAAGGGGCACAAAAAGAAGGATTTGGTGGATTTTTCAAAGGTATAGGAAAAGGTGTTGCAGGTTCTTTAGTAAAGCCATTGGATAAAGTAGGACAAGCTGTATCTGATGTAACTCGTGGAATAAAAGCAGAAGTATCGAAACCTATAGGTGGTCATAAATACAAGACTAAAAGACACAGGAAACCAAGAATGTTATGGGGAGAATATGGAAAATTAAAAGAATATAATATAAACGAAGCAGAATTAAGAGAATGCTTAGGTTTGAAATTTTCTAAAAATATTATGAAATGTTTAACAGTACATAAACAGGAAAATCATCCTCCATCACATTATGCATTATTATTATATCCAAAGGTAATTATATATGCAAATCTATATGCTAATACTAATGCGCAAAAAAATGATTTCTTATTATCAGAAAAAAAAACAGATATCGTTATATGGTCTATAAAAATAGAAGATATAACAGAAATACGAGCATCTAGTCATGGACTCATAGTGAGAACGAATAGCAGCACAAATGCAGTTTATAAAATACCATGTAATAATGCTATATTGATAAATAAAATATATAGGGAATTGCATAACTCAAAAAATTCAATAAACTCAACTGTTATTTTGGGCGCCAACAACTCTGCCCTGTACAAATATTTATAATAAGAAAATCAAATGGCACATATATATATATATATATATATATATATATATATATAATATGTGATTATTTATGTGCTTATTTGTTTAGATATTTCTTTACCTATTTATTCATATATATATATATTTATTTATTTATTCATTTATTCATTTATTTATAGTTTTATGTTTCATTATAATATATTTCCTTATTTTTTATTTTTTATTTTTATTTATTTAAACTTGTTTTGATTAAATATTTAAAACTTCTTCAATTCCAATTTTTCGCATTATTTATTTAATTATATATAGAAGAATGTATTTTTTATTTATTTTTTTTTTTTTCTTTTTTCGAGTTTGCCTTCATAAAAACAGGCCTATTTAAACAAAATAATAAATATAAACTATATATTTATATATACTTTTCTATATATGATAAAATTTGTTTTTAAATATATATTATTAAATAATATTTAAAAAAATAAAACAAATAGAAGGGAGTACAAATAAAATATAAGAAAGCATAATAACATATGTATAAAAGAAATAATTTTTTTTTTTTTCACAATCTGAAGAAAATATAAAAAATGGATAACAATAATATTTAAAAAATATAAAATAAAATAAATAAATAAGTAATAATATATTTATAAAATAATTTATTTATATAATTAAAATATATATGGTTTTATATACCTTTTGAATTATATGAAAGAATGTTTAAATTAGGAAGATATATTTTTAATCATTTAAATGTTCATTTATAATATAATTCAAAATATAATATAAAAAATTATTACAATATTTACAGATTAATTATATAATATAATATAGTATAATATAATAACATAAAATATATAATTTTTTTTTTTTATTTTTGTTTCGTTTCCCTTTTTAAAAGCTTTCCTTTTTTTTATGTTTCTCTTTTTTAATTTATTTTAGGTAAAAAAAAGAAGAAAAATAACAATATATAGCTTCATATGATCATCTTTAAATATATGCCAATAAATGAGACCATATTATGATGGAAGGAAATATTTATAAAGAGAAAAAAGAACAAGGATATATGAAAGGAAATAATGAACTTTTAAAAAAACAGGCACATCATAATGAATCAAGATTTAAAAAATTTTGTGGTGATACTAATATTAAAATTGACGTTCCAAATATTAATGAAAGTTTAAAATTTCTAAAACATGATGTAGACAATAGCATATTAAATTTTCAATATAATACTATGCTACTTAATGAAAAAATAGAAAGACTAAATGATATAGAACGTCAGGTATGTATTCCAATGCATTTACCAATTTCTTATTCAATTAATATTGAAGAAAATGAAGATATAACTCATTGGATTAATAAAGAAAATATGTATCAAAAACAAAATCAAGTGGAAAAAATAAGGAGTGAAGAAAATGTGAAAGAAATAAATAAGATAACTGATGACGTATATGAAATAAATAATATTAATTATATAGGTGATATGAATGAATATGCTAATACAAATAATTACAGTAAAGAAGAACATGATACTTTATTTAAAATAATAAATAATAAAAATTTAAGTGAAAATTTAAAAGATATTTCTTCAAACATACCTTATGTTTCATGTTTTGAAAAAGACGATATAGATTTACTAAATATAACTATCCCTGAATATATAAAAATTATGAAAAATAAAAAGAATAAATTAAATAATAATACAAAAGATAACATATTCATTGAACAAAGTAGTGATGATTTATTACTTGAAAAAATAGATTCCACTAACAGCAAAAAAAAATACTTAAATTATAATCATTTTTTTAGGCATCCGTTATTAAAAAATGAAAAGATAAAAAATATTTATCCTATTGTTCCATATATATCAGTATGGAAAAATAAATATATACAAGGTATTATGGATATAGAAAGTGACACAGAACAAATTACTACATCAGGTAATCAAACGAATAAATTAACAGATAACAAATTTTATGGTTTATTACATTTAATACAAAAAAGTAGAGATAAACACATTTATAGTTTGTACAAAAAAAAAATTAATGATGAAAAGGAAGGCAAAAGTTCCTATCATATTAATGAAAATCCTCTAATTATAAATCTATATGAAAATGATAATATAAAAAATGATGACAATAAAAATAATAATGAAGAAGATACTGAATTTGAGAATAATACAAATAAAATTAGGAAAAAAAAAAAAATTAGCTTAAGTAAATTCTTAATTAAAAAACATATTATTAAATTAAGAAAAATCCAAAAATTAAAAGAATATTTAAATAATGAGAATATAAAAAAAATGAGCCTTGATCAAATGAACATTTTAAATAATCAAGAAAAAGATAATGAAAATATAAAAAATGTATCATCATTTAATAAAAGTGACACAAATATACATAATAAAAATATATCAGAGGATCATAATGAAAAAAGAGATGATGTGTATATTGATAAAGAGACACATACAAATGATATACCGAACAAAAATACGAAGAAGAAAGAGGAAAGTGAACAATATTTTAAATATATAAGAGATTATAAATCTCCACCATTTACAATTAATGAAAATGATCAGTTATCATATGCCATAGCGTTATCCAAAAAAAAGAATCTAGCTTTTCTATTCCCAACCATGTCGAAAAAAGTAATATTCTCAAAAATGGGACAACAAAAAAGGAAAAACTATATATTACTAAAGGAATAAAATATATCAACATATATATATATATGTATGTATATTTGTTTTTTTTTTTTTTTTTTTTTTTTTTTTTTGTGTGTGCGTTTGATGATTCAATTTTTAAGTTTTATATATTTTATATAAACCATACAATAAATAGTGTATTCATTCATATTGTTTCCTTTGATTAATTGTTTTATATTTTACTTCTCTTATACATATCTATAATAGATATAAATTTAAAAAAGTTATTCCTTATTGTTACAAAAAAATAAATAAATTAATTAATAAATGAATAATATATATATATATATATATATATATATATATATATATTAATATAATTTCAAGGTAATAATATTTATTTTTGAATATTAGAAAAAATATTCGTGCATATATTTCCAATCAAAAACGTATCGTTGTCTTAATAAAGCTAAACCTCTACCTAATACTAAATCAATTTGATATTTGTATAAAGGATACGTTAGCAACAATTCTTCATGTTTTTTTTTTAAAAGTTCTATATGTTCATTAATGTTTTTAATTTCAAAGGAACACAATATATGAGCACCTGCTAAACCTTTTGATCGACTAGATTGTTCTAGTAATTCATTAATATGATCTCTTATATCTTCTAATATAAATAATATATCTATCAATTGATTTAATTCTTTTTTTTTCTTTATTATTTGTTCATCATATTCATATGCTTTTACTTTTTCTTCTATTGAATTTAATATTCCTTCCCATATAGGTACATTTAAAACAAAATTAAAAGAATCGTTCCAATTGCATGTTAAAATATTATCATACAATTCATCCATTTCATTCATTATATCTTTTTTATCATTTTCCTTATTGTACAAAGCATTAAAATATTTTTTTTTATCATTTAAAAAAAAAAAAATTTCCTTTCTTTTATTATTTGGTATGGAGTTATATAATCCCTTTGTACATATACTTCGATATTTTCTATTGAATACTTTAAACGACGTGTTACAACTAAAACGACACCAGGAAAACGAACATGATAACTTCATAGTTTTCAAAGACAAGAAAAAATATATGTATATATATAAGATGGATATAAAAATATAAACATGTTATAAAATATAAATACATACAAGGATTGTCACACAACACATTATATATATATGTATATATATATATATATATATATATATATATAACTCATAAATTTGGTAGAATTTGGTTATATGTCATATTTATTTATTGGTTTATTTATTCATATCCCTTTAAATATATTCATTTTTTATAAATATACAAAATTTTCGTAATCTTGTATTTTATTCAGGTATTATTATAATATATATATTTAATTAATAAAAAAAAAAATAAAAATAATTTATATAAACAAAGGAATACATAAAATATGTAGTCAATATAAATAAAAAATTATACATATAATTAGAAGTATATATGTGAATATATATTAAACGTATTATATATATGTATTTTTTATTATTCATATTACATTTTAATTAATTATGTGTCCCATTAAAAATAAATATAAATTTATAACATTATTTTTTCTTCCTTTTTTTATAAAGAAAATTATAAAAGAATAATATGATAAATATTTTGTAATATCAATGATAAGATATATTGTATATTGAAAAATAATGTATGAATGTAAAATATAAGATACATAGAGTACAATAATTTATAAATACACATATATTATTTTTGCATACACTTAGAGATTATACAATAGTTTAAACTTTTTTCTTATTATAAAATATAATCTTTATATAATATATATATATATATATATATATATATATATATATATATTTATATATTTATATTATATATCGATATTTTTTCAAATAATTTATTTGAATTATAAGTTATTATATTTCTTAAATGTATGGTAAAAAAAAAAATATAAAATAAATGTATATATACTATTTTATATGGGACTACATAAATAAGTATGTTTAAAGAAAAATATAAATGAGATTTAAATTATTATATTATATATAAATAACTATGAATAAATAGAATAATAAAAAAAAAAAAAAAAAAAAAAAAAAAACCAATATATTATAAAAAAAAATTAAATGAATATTATTTTTTAATTGTTATTCCATTTTTTTCTATCCAATGACAATATAAGTATATATTAATATAGGAAAGTGTATGAGAAATTATAACATATTAGCACATTATATAATTATTTATAAAAGAAAAAATAGGAAAAAAAAAAAAAATTTTAATATATATATATATATATATATATATATATCATGAAAGTATAATTAATATACATTATAAATTATCTTGAATCTTATAATTTGTGTATTAATTGCTTCTGATTTTAATTTATTTTTAATAGATATCATCACCTAAATATATAATAATATTGCTACAATTAAGAATATAAATGTTTTAGCCAAAAATCCATAATACGCTGAATCTATAGTAACTGTCATATAAGCACTTTTTTTATCCTTCTTACATATACACGTAAAAGATGTGGTTTTGGGTATACTTCCAACTATACCAAATAATTTAATTTTATCATCTCCTTCAGCATCTTCATAATATTCAATATCTCCTATATTTATTTGTGAATCTAAATAAACAATGTTGGATGGTTCAAGTTCTTCTGATTCTGGTTGATATACTTGAAAAAAGCAATCTGGTATAATATCACCAGGACAATTTAAACCTATCAAATGATTGTATTTTGGTTCAGACAAATGTACATTGCATGAAATATGTGCATTGTCATCAACTAAAGAAATATCTAAACTATCTGTAAATGTATGTTTAGAACTAACATTTGATGAGAAATTACATCCGTGTATGACTTTTTTTTCATATTTTGGTTTTAAAACTATTTTATAATTATTATTCTTAAATTTGCATGTACATTCTGTATTAACATCTTTTGATGTAACATAAAATGGAGCTTTAAAGATAGTTAATTTTTTATGATAAATTATTTTATTACTTTTATATAATGCTTTTTCCTTTGTTTCTTGAAAACATTTTTTATTAATTAGTTCACAAGCTAAAACAAATAATTCTCCATCATTTAATTCTACTTCTAATACATTACTTACAAAATTAGATTCATTATATGTTTTCGGCAAATATGTAAAAATATCATTTGTTAAATTAGTAAATAAAATATTATGTGGATATTTTAACACACGTACATGTACCATAGCACTTCTGCCTTCTATACTTGATATAACTTTTTCAGTATTATCGCAAAAACAAAAAAATTCAATGTCTTTTTGACTAAATGGAGAAATAGTTATTGTTCTTTCATTATAATTAGGATTTTTATCATTTTCTTCTATTTCATATTCAATTAACCCTAAATCCGATATATCTGTTTCAACTCTATTCTCGTAATCCGTATATACCTTTTGAAAACACTTTTCTGGTAATATTTTAAACTCAGGAGAGGAACTTTTTTTAGGTATTATTAATCTTATCTTGTCATATATAAAATACGAATGAATGTTGCAAAAAATAGACCTACGTTCACGCATATCTGGTTTTAAATTATGAACACCTTCATTTGAAAAGTTACACTTATATCCTATGAATCCAGATATTTCACTGTTCAAAGCGCTCGGATTATAAAAATCATCGTTTCCACTTATAATTCTTAATACTAGTACTATATATAAGATAAAAGCAACTTGAGCTTTTTTCGCATAAATATATAACATCATGTATAAAAGAAAAAATTGTAAAAATTAAGAAAAATTAAAATGAATATGTAAAGAAAAAAAAATTATGTATAATATTATATATATATATATATATATATATATATATATATATATATATATATGTGTATGTCTTCTTTGTTTTTATTTTATATGTTACATAAATAAATATACTTATGCGTGTATTTATTTTTACTTTTCATGAATAAAATAGAAAAAAAAATTACTTATAAATATTTACATATATATAATTCATATTAAATAAATCTAACAATTAAAGAGATGTATATTTTTTTCATATAAGCCTTTTTTCTTGTACAAGTAGATTATAGTGTAAAATATAGTGACGGTTTTTTTTTTGTACTTGCGTACATGAAAATATTTATAGGTTTGTACTTATGAATAAAAATAAATATTAATATAAATGTAATGTATATATATATATATATTATTAATAAGACACCTATATATGTATTATTATCATTTAATGTCTTATATATATGTTAATAATTTTTATTCAATTCACACACGTTTTAATTTTATATGTTCATTTTTTTATGTTTCATATTTTCTTTAAATCAAAATGGATTTATTATAATTAATATAATTAGTAATAGTATTTGAATAAGAAAAATATTGAACAAGAATAAATAAAAAATAATAAGAAATAAAATTTGTTATTTTTCATTAATTTTTTTTTTGGTATAATATTCTAATTATAATTTCTAATGCGCAATATCTATAACATCAAAATGTATATATATATATATATATATATATATATATTTTTTATGCATAAGATGATTATATGTTCCCCTTATAATGCGTGTATGTGTGTATTTGTTTTTTCCTTTTTTTTTTTTTTTACAGCTAATATATATATATATATATATATATATATATATATATATATTCTTTTACGCTATATAGAAAATAAATATAGCTATTACTATATTTAATATTATTTTAAAGATATATATATATATATATATTTATATATATATGTATATTTATTTTTTGATAAAGAGGAAAAGAAAAGTAATAAATCATTTATCTTACAAATTTGTTTTTCATTAAAATGCGTATTAATATGACTATCATGTTATTAATATTTCATTGTTTATTTTTTATTTTTATTTTTGAATATATATATAGTGTTATACACATATATAAAAGAAAAGTCTTGTTTATGTTATGTATAATCAATGTATAAAAATAAAGAAAAAAATAACATAATGAATAAATATATATGTCAATGTGTAGATAGAATTATTTTTGTATATATTTATGTAGAATGTATTGGAAAACATTCCATATACTAAATCAAAATATGAAAAATAAAAAATGATATGTTTGTGTGTATTTACCTTATATTGATCTCAATAAATATATAGAAATGAATATTAAAATAAATAACTATACAATTATAATTATATATACATATATATATATATATATATATATATATATATGTCCTTTTTTTTTTTTTTTTTACTTATTTACAAGTTCATTCATATGATAACATACATAGAAAAAATTACAGTGAGAAAAATTGTAAGAAACATACTAATATATTTTGTAGATGTAGATGCGATATGTAATTCCATTACTGCTTTTTTTCCACCTTGTTCACAAATACACCTAACTGTATTTGACTTTTCTGGTTTTGTTGGTAACGCTAACATGTACATGCCTTCCTTATTATTTCCATAATATTCTATATTAGGTGTATCTAATACATCACTTAATAGAAATGTTTTATATGTCTTTTGCGAATCGATTTCTTTTTCATATAATACATGTTTAAAACAATATGGTGGTATTAATTTATATGGGCATTTAATGCCTGCGATAGTTTCATTTTTTTTATTCCAAAGATGAACAGTACATATACGTTCATCTTCATTTGGTATATCATTTATTATGAATCCATTTTTATATATACCTTCACCTTTTGGTTTCGTAAAATCACACCCATCTATATGTTTGGTTTTATCCGCTTTTAGATTTATATAATATTTTTCATTATTTTCATCTTGAGACGAAAGCATACAATTAATATTATTTAGAAATATAGAAGGCATTTTTAAAACAACTTTATTATTTGATAATGAATTGATTTTAATATTTAATATTTCTTCACAATTTCCGGATTCTGCAATAGTTTCTTCATTCATATAAAACATAAGTATATCACTTTCTTTTAATTTTATATCGTACTTATATGTATTTTTCGTATTATGTATAATATGTTTTGTTTTTTTTAATTCTTTTATATTATTATATTGGTTCTTTAAAATTATTTTGACTAATCCTAATTTTCCTTTTAATATTTTATCTTGTCCTGGGATATTTTTTTCCGTTTTACTATTATCACATCTACAATATATAGTTTTATGACTTTTATATTC
>LT990242.2:1873231-1875525 GCA_900257145.2 Plasmodium billcollinsi
ATAGCAATCAACTTAATAGTAATATTTTAAATAATAACGAAATGATAGATATGCGGAATTTTTATGAAAGTAGTAATTTTGTTAACCATATGATAGAAAATAAAGATCAAAATCAATTTAATGAATCGCATAAAAATAATATGAATAATACTGTAGCAAATGTTAATAATATGAACAACATAAATAATATACAATTTGATAAAAGCCTATTAATTAATTGTATTGATGTCTTATTAAATTTTATGAATTATAATAATTTAAAAGACACAATAACAGAAGAAACACTTCATGAAAATTTAATCAATTTACGTTTTTATATTTTAAGATTAAATGGAGGAAAAGTTAGTCAAAAAAAAATTACTGAATATTTTCATAAAATGTAATTATATACAAATATATTGTATATACAATACATATGCTTATCATGTGTGCATTTTGGTTTTTAAGAACAATTTTAATATTTCTCATTTTATTATACATACATATATATATATATATATATATATATATATATATATATATGTTAATATTTATATATTTTTTGTTTTTGTTTTTTTAATATACATTATATTATATAAATATATTCACTTGTTAAACATAATTATGTAAGTGTGTTAATGTTATTATATTATAAATAATATATTAATATATATATATATATATATTGTTTTTTGTTTTTTCTTTTCTTTTCTTTTCTTTTCTTTTTTTTTTTGATACTTTTTAAAAATTAATATAAATTCAATTTAGTAATAATATATACTTTAATAGTCTGGTCTAGTGAAGCCATGACAGAAAGACCAAGTTTGTCTTTACACCAATCAAAGGAAATTATTGGTTGTGTAGATACGTTGAGATCATTTAATTTATTTAATTCTCCCACTATTCCTTTTTTACATCCTATTTTTTCATCAAATATTGAATTTTTTTCTGGATATACATATTTATACACACCTAGCTAAAATAAGAATCAATTACATAAACAAAAAAAAAAAAAAAAAATTTAAGCGCATTATATAAAAAAAATAAAATTATATACATAAAATATATATACACATATATGTATACATGTATATTTTTTAAACAGTGGGCATTTATATTTTAAACAAATTTTCTTTTTCTTTTTTTCAAATTATTTTATATAACATTTCCATCTCCTCCCAAGGTAGCAAAAATGTCACGATTTTGAGGCAAAAAAGGTGTTCCCCAACATGTCCCTTCAAAAAAAGAAAAAACAATATATATATATATATATATAAATATATATGTGCATATGTTTTTTATTAATTCATTTTAACGAACCTGATATTATTTTGTCCTTGCTATATGAATATCCAGAGACCTCATTATATACATCCAAGTTAAATATATAAATATTACCCTCGAGTGTTGAACAAATTAATTTATTTTTTTTTGTATCTTTTCGGTCATAATTAACAGCACAAACACCATTGTTTACATTTACCTGTATATGCAAAAAAAAAGGAAAAAAAAAAAAAAAAAAAATTAATATGTTAATAAAATAAATAGAAAATTATATAAAAAAAATTATAATATTTTATATATCAGAAATATATAGATATTTCCCTATTTTGTATTCACATGATTTTTTTTTATTATTATAATCTTACTTCATGTTCTAATCTCATTGTTCTTAAATCAAAAAATTTGATATCCCCATTATCATATCCAGCACATATATTTAAATTTTCTTCATCCATATTAGAGTAAGTATTATGTTCTACATAATTATTTCCTTGAGAAAAGACAAAAATAAAAACGATTAGATAATGATATATCCTTATGCTTATATTATATATAGTGATAAATGTGATATTGTTATCTCAGAAGTATATATGTTTATATATATATATATATATATATATTTAATAATATTGAAAGATTAATTTTTATATCTAAATTAACCTGTTTCCACGCACCAACAATCAGGAATGTAGGAAGAATTTTTGGGTGGTTCCAAACTGACTACCTACAAAGAAAAATATAATATACTAAAATCAATCTTCAAAAAAAAAAAAAAAAAAAATACTTAAATATATATATATATATATATATATTTATTTATTTATATATTTTAATTGTACCTCTTGTTTTGTTCTTATGTCGAAAATTTTGACTGAACCATCCCTACTGGCACTTACTATAATATTATTATTTTTGTAATTTTTACAATCTATTTTGTTTATTAATTTGGTGTGCTTTCTTATTTTGTAGTATTCTTCAGACATGTTATTTATATCATAAAGAAGTATATTTCCATCAAAGGAACCTATTTT
>LT990242.2:1885625-1900625 GCA_900257145.2 Plasmodium billcollinsi
ATATATATATATATATATATTTATTTATTTATTTATATTTATATTATACATACAGTATAAAATAATGAGCAACCAATTTTTAGTTGATACGATTTATAACCATGGATACATGAGAAAATTTCTTAGTATCTTGAGGAGTGTAAAAAAAAATGACAAATTTCATTATATAATGAAACTATGTGAAAATACAAATATAGAAGAAGATGAAGAATTATATAAGGTATTTATAAATGAGTTACATAATATAAGTAATAGCTCTTTAACAAGAAGAAAAAGGAATGATATTAGTTGTAATGAAATTACTAATAATACTGGTAATAATAAAGAAAATGGAAGTAATAATACCCATTTTGAAGATATGAAAGATATTAATAGTTCAATATCCAATAATTCAGAGGATATTAACGAATTTGAAATAGATTCTAGCACATCAGTGCAAGAAAAAACAAAAGAAACAAGAATATATGTAGATGGAATATTTGATTTATCTCATTCTGGACATTTTAATGCAATGAGACAAGCTAAAAAATTAGGAGATATAGTAGTTGTAGGTATAAATTCGGATGCGGACGCATTAAATTCAAAAGGTGTAAAACCAATATATACACAAGAAGAAAGAGGAGCTTTAATAGCAGGTTGTAAATGGGTGGATGAAGTTATTATAGGTACTAAATATAATGTAGATATGGAATTACTAGAAAAATATAATTGTGATTATGCAGCTCATGGGACAGATTTAGCATATGATAAAAATGGTACCTGTTGTTATGAAGAAGTACGAAAATTTAATAAATTAAAAATATTTGAAAGAAGTTATGGTATATCAACCACAACTATTATAAATCATTTATTACAAGCAGTAAGCAATTCTGATTATTATTCTTCATCAAATAATAATAATAATAATAATAATACTCTTGTGAATAGTAATAATAATGATACGAATAGTGTTTCAACAAACGAAATTAGTGATATTAATAATGAAACGAATTATGTATATAACACAAATACAAATTCAGAACAACTTGATAATTTTAATAAAAATAAAGATAATCCAACCATTCTTGAAATTACAGAAGAGCAAATATATAATTCAGAATTAGGTATATCTGATGATAATAAAACAAAGATTAGTGAACAGCAACATGATATAGATACATTACCAAAAAACTTCCTTAATAGAAATAGATGCCATATTACAACATCACAAATATATCAATTCATTGATAATAATGAATTAATTAAAAAAAAGAAAAAGAAAAAAGTTGTATATGTTGATGGTTCTTTTGATATATTTCATATTGGACATTTAAGAATTTTAGAAAATGCAAAAAAATTAGGAGATTATCTATTAGTTGGAATGCATTCAGATGATGTTGTTCAAAAAATGAAAGGAAAATATTTCCCAGTGGTATCATTGTTAGAACGAACATTAAATGTTTTAGCAATGAAAGTTGTTGATGATGTTGTTATAGGAGCTCCTTGGGTAATAACAGAAAGTTTTATTAAGCGATTTCACATTGATGTTGTTGTAAGAGGTACCATTGTTGATTATATTTATTCAAATAATGAAATTGATCCGTATGATATTCCGAAAAAATTAAACATATATCAAGAATTATCTTCAGAATCGGTAAGTCAAAAGATGGGCATATTATTATATAACATTTTATTTATAAATACCACACTTATATATATATATATATATATATATATATATGTAATTGTACTTTATCGTTTTATATTTTTATTTTTACAGAATATTACAACATATGAAATTATTCAGCGAATTGAAAAAAATAAGAAATATCTAATGCGTAATATGTCAAAGAGGTATGTACAAAAATTTATATTATATATATATATATATATATATATATATATATATATGTATTTATTTATTTATTTATTTATAATTTTTTTTTTTTTTTTTCCTCACATAGGAACAAGAAGGAAGAGAGCATATGGGAAACGTCCAATACTTATGCAATAAATAATTAATCCTTTTTTTTTTAAATATTGGATAATAATATTCTGTTTGCAGCAATAATAATAATAATATTAACAAAAGAAAAATATCACATTTTTTTTTTTATATATTCCTTTTTTTGATCATTTGAAAGTGATAATATGATTTTATATATATAAACTTATTTCTTTTATATATATTTTTATATATTACATAATGATATTTAATACTCATTTTACTTTTTGATTTTCAAAAAAAAGAAAAATTCACTCGTATATATATTTTTTCTTTTTTTATTAATAATAATGTGTAATAAAGTATGATTTATTATACATATGTATGCACACATACATACACATATGATATATATATATATATATATATATTTATTTATTTTTACTATCTTTAAGCTGTAAATTACTTTTACTGTAAAATTATATATATTTTTAATAGTTATAAAAATTTTAGATTTTTTTTTTTATTGAAAATTTCCATGTTTTAAATATTTGTCATTATTTATATTAGAAACTTTTACTATATTTATAAAAGATAAAAGTAGTAACAATTTACAAATAAATAAATACATAACAATAATATATATATATATATATATATATATATATATATATGTTTATTTATTTATTTTGTATATATACTTTTTATAAAATTATATTTACAAAATGCACAATATTTTAAATAATGATGAAGTTAAAAATATTATAGAAAAAAATGAAGGATATTATTCCATCATTGAATTAAATGATGTTCTTTATTTGAATAATAAATTGTATACCAAAATAGAATGTCTTCAGAATCTACATAATTTAAAAACATTATATCTAAACAATAACGGTTTCTTAAAATAAATAAAATAAAAAAATATTTTTACATTTGTCTTTATAATATACAAAAAAAAAAAAAAAATTATAATAATCTTATTATTAAATATATCATACATATGCTTATCGTTTTAAAGCTTTAGAAAAAATAGAGGGCCTTGACTGTTGTATGAATCTTATTGCCCTGTTAGTAAAAAAATAATTATATATATATATATATATATATATATATATATATATATATATATATATATATATATGTATGTATGTATGTATGTGTTTTTTCTATGATTCATACATTTTTTCTCTGATTTTTAAAGATATCTTAATTGCAATCAAATTAAAAAAATTGAAAACTTGAATAACTTGAGAAGGTTGAGAATATTAAATTTGGAGGATAATAATATATTTGTTATAGAAAATTTGGGTAATTAATATATGAACGCATAAAATATAGAAAACAAAAAAATGAGAAGACATATGCACAAATATAATTATGGTATATATATTTTTTAATACCTTAACGTTAGAATGTTTGGATTGCTTAGAAGATTTAAATTTAAGCAATAATTGCTTAGGTAGTAAAGGATCCCCAAATACTTCAATATTACATAAGAATAAAAATATATATATTTTAAACTTAAGCAATAATAAAATAAATGAGGACATTTTAGATAATTTGTTAATGTTAGAGAATCTATCCATTCTGTATTTAATGAACAACCCAATCGTAAAATTAAAATATATAACTCAAATAAAAATGGATAAAATATCTATATATATAGATAAATATATACTTCATCCTATTATACCTATATAATATATTATTTTTCTTTTAGTTGTTGAAATATGATAATTACAGAAAATTATTTATTTATAAATTGAAAAGTTTAACCTTTCTGGATTATAAACCAATTAAAACGGATGAGAGAAGGTTGAAATATAATAAATAAATATATATATATATATATATATATATATATATATATATATGTATTATATATGTGTGCATATATTTATCCATAGATGTGTTGAAGCCTTTTTTAAAGGTGGACCCTTAAAAGAACAAGAAGAGATGCAAAAAATAGAAAGACAAAAAAAATTACAACACAGGAATTCAATTGAATGTATTATCTCAATAAAAAAGATAATTTTAAAAAATATATGAAATGGAAAAGAATAAATAAATATAAACGTTAATATAAATATATATATATATATATATATATATATATATATATATATATATATATATATACATATATATATATATGCATATATTTGTATATCCTTTTTATAGATTTCAGGAAATATATTATGAATAAATAAATGTTCTCCTTAATTATTTACTGCTGAATGAATAACGTTTAAAATGTAATCACATTTTCCTTCTGTAGTTAAGCCTTTCCACTGAAAAAAAAGAAAAATAATTAATATTATAAAAAGAATGAAAAATATTGTGAAAACAAAACATATATATATTTTTATTAAATATAATAGAGATATTTACACATTCACACATTTTTATTTATTTAATAGTCTTATTCTATTTTTTATAAATTACTTCACTTAGAAATAACAATGAAGTTGCATAAGTCTTTTTAATATTCTCATAAATATAATAACTATCATTCATTAATATCCTTTTACTGTGATTTGCATCCCTAAAAAAAAAAAGAACAAAATGATAAAAATAAAAAAAATTATATATTATATAATTTTTATGAACAACTAGCTAATATAAAAAAAAAAAAAAAAAAAAAAAAAAGATAGATATTATATAATTTTTATGAACATCTAGCTAAAATAAAAAAACAAAATAGAAATACATATATATATATATATATATATTATATATATGTATCCATATACACATTATAATTAAATTACCGTAATTCGTTTTCCTCTGGAACACATAAAATTGCAATATTCTTATTTTTTATATCATCAATGAGCAAGTTATATTTTTGATAATAATGCAAACAATTATTTGGTATATGATTATTGTAATTATCTTTTTTTGAATCATTAAAAAAATGAATAAAGTAAATTTCTGTCAATGTAGGTACGAGAAAAGGTAAATTTAGTAATTTGAGTATATGGTATATATCATTATAATCTTTTGATGATATAAAAAAATTTAATTTATCTTCTTCCTTTCTGTACCAATAATAACAAGGTAAATTGCTTAAGATATAGTTAATATATTTATTATTTTTATTGAATGAAAGAAAATAAAAATTGAGTATAACTTGTACATAAATTTCATATAATTTACAATAATCTTCATCATTCATATTAGAATTTTTATTATTTATACATTCGTTTATTACTTGCAAATAATAAGTTTTTATTGTTTCATTATAAAAATGAAATTTGCAAAGAAAATATATAATATTTAATTTCTGGTTTAATGATAATTCGAATTTGGATGTAACAATATTTTTCTCAACACTATTATTTGCAGTATTGATTTTATTAATTTTATTGGAATTATAATTAATATCATTTGTATTATAAGGGGAATTATCTAGTTCTTCGTTTGTAGTAGATTCTTTTTGATTTCCTTGCAAATTTTTATATTGTATTGTGTAGGAATTATAGTTTGTAGTATTTTCATTAATTTGTTGCATATAATGAGAATTTTCATTATTATTACCAATATTATTATTATTATTATCATTTGTATTGTTTTCTAAATGGTTTTTATTTATATTTTGTTCTTTCTCTTCCTTATCCTGAAAAGATGATGATATATCATTTGTACTTAAGTTATTATCATTTATCTTAATTGCTGATGTAATATGTTCATTTATATGGTCCATATTATTTTGTTCAAGTACGACATTATTCTTTTGGTCCATTTCTGCATTCTCCTCTAATTCTAAATTATCCTTAAAATTACCATATTTTTGTAAAATCATATAATTAAAATAAAGTACATCCTTGTTTTTTACACACAAATTAATTAAGACATCATTAGTTTTTATTATATTACGTATAATGGATGAATTCATACAATGTTGTTGTTGGTTTAATGAAGAGATATAATGATTTAATAATTTCAATACGAATGTTTCATTTATATAATTTAATTTGATATAGAAATATAAGATAATATGAACAAGAGGATAATTAATATTTTTTATATTGATTTTATTTAATTCATTATTTAAAATATATAAATGTTTCATATAAATTTTAGATAAATCATATTTTATATATATTTGGAATATTTGTAAATAATCTTGCAAATTAAAAAAGGGTAAAAATGTTTCTATAAGTTTAATATAATACATTATAAGTATATTTAAATATGAATATTTTGATGATATATATATTTTTTGATAAATATTATTTATATTTAATAACACATTAGATATGTTTCTATAACTTTTAATATCTACAATATCATTTTTACAAAAAATGAGATTTTTTAAGGCTAAATTTAAAAGATCCATATGCATATAAGAATAATTATTGTTATCATTAACATTAATACAATTTGTATTATTAAAATTATTTATATTATTAATAATATTATAGTTAATATCATAATTGATATTATTTTCTTTTATATTATTTATATAATTTATCAAACTTGTTATATTTTGCAATGATAACATTTCTTTCTTCATAAATTGTTTTATTTCTTCATTCGTTGTGTCCTTTTCATTATTTTCTAAATAGTTTTTCACGTTGATATTATACTTTAGTCTACTTTGTACAATATAATATATGACAGGATGATTAAGTGTATATTCTTCATAATTATTATTAATATTTTGGTTATGTTCATGTTTGTTTATATTAAAAGAATCACCAAATAAACCATTCAATATATTAGTATAATTTCCATAACTACTATTGTAATAATTATTATTACTTTTATTATTATTGCATGTGGCATAATTATTATTATCAAAAGGGAAGGTGTTCAAATTATTAATTTTCTTTAATTTGTCCTTATATTGTTCATTTAATCCTTTAACCTTTATAACGTTTTCCGTTTTGTTATTTGCTTCATTATTTATAAAAGATGAAGAAAAGAATTTATTTAAATTAATTTTAAAAATATTAATTTTTTTATAATCTATGTACGGTAAAACTGTTGCAAGCATATTTCTTGTTTGGCTTTTTTCATTTAATAATATGAACAAGTTAATAATACTTGTGTTCATATCATAATCATAATAATATTTTTCAAAGTTGGACGTGTATATAAAATGTGTATTTAAATTAATTTGCTCAAAATGGGAGGACAAAACGGGTTCATTCACGTTCACATTGTTTGTGTTTTCTACATTGTTTGTGTTTTCTACATTGTTTGTGTTTTCTACATTGTTTGTGTTTTCTACATTGTTTGTGTTTTCTACATTGTTTGTGTTTTTCACATTGTTTGTGTTTTTCACATTGTTTGTGTTTTCTACATTGTTTGTGTTTTTCACATTGTTTGTGTTTTTCATATTGTTTGTGTTGTCCACACTGTTTATATTTCCCACACTGTTTATATTTCCCACACTGTTTATATTTCCCACATTATTTATACTTTTCTCAATATTCATTCTACTTATATAGTCATCCAAATAATTTTCATCAAATTCATAATTAACAATCTCTTTTTTATTCCCACTTCTTTTGGAATATATTATATGTTCCCATTTTTCATTCAGCATTTTTTGTACATGTTTAGATATGTAAAAGTCTATGAAGGATTGAAATTTATTTATTGTAAGCATTATATTTACTAGTGAACATATTTCTGATATATCCAATTGGTTAATATATGTAAATATGATAAAATAATTCAGAATTTGCTCTCTTGTATTTTCATCATATTTTTTATTTAATAAATGAACGTAATTTGATGTATTATTAACAAACGGAATATAATGATGCTCAATTATATATTCATATACTTGATATTGATATTCTATATTGTTATTTTTAATTATATCTTTCTCTTTTTCTTTAATTTTGAAAATAAAGTCTTCATTAATTTCTTTAAATATTGATAGTGATATTAGGATAATAAAATCATCTTTATTAATAATAGTGTGTGTATTTTTTTTTGCTTTGAAGTTATTTTTGTTTAAATCTGAAGAGTATAGAATATTATTTTGTTTATCACTAATGTTAGAGTTAATTATATTTTTATTATCGTTTATGTGTGATGGTATGTTTAAATTTTTATCTATTATATTATTATCAAATTTAATATGATTAATATCTAAATTGTTACTTAGACATTCGTTATTAAAATGTAAAATATTTGTTATATCCATTATATTATTATTATTATTATTTATATTACCTTTCTGTATATTTTCTATTTTATTATCATTTTTAAGATATAAATTATTTTTAATTTCGAAAGTAAAGTTTGAAGGGAATTTATTCAACAAATTAACGAATTGTATAAATTCTTTTAATGTATATAGATTTATAGAATAATATATTTCATTTATAAAATAATTAATAATTTTTTTACAATCATTTAATAAGTTCATATTTCTTTTATTTATATCTATAAAATGATCGCACTTCTTAATCATATGAATGGTATTGCAAAAAACATTAAGTATATATAAATATAAATTATTTGAAAATATATGTTTATATTTTAACACATATTTTATTAAAAATATGTTATTCATAAATAAAAAGTTATTCATATAATCTACATTTTCTTTAATCTTTAGAATATATGGAATTAGAATATGATGATTATGTTTTTGGTTATGTAATAAAAATAATTTCATTTTATTTAACAAAATCACATCAAAGGATCTTTTCTGCGATTCATTTAATTGTATAATAGAAGTAAGTAAATTATAAAAAACGTAGTTATTTATATTTGCATTATTTACATTATGATTATTATAATTTAATATATTTGATGAATGTGTCATCTCTTCATTTCTAAGAGAGGCAAAGAAATTATTTCTCAATAAAGAGTTTGCAAAGAAATTACGAATTCCACTATTTAACATATTATTATTATTATGATTAATTTGAGTATTCATATTATTATTATCATTATTATCATCATGGTTTAATTTATAATTTTCCATTTTTGATATATTGTTTTCATTTATATTTATGTTATTATTATGTTCCTTGTATATGACATGACTCTTGATTTTTTTATTATTTAAAAAATCCTCTTTAGAAGAATAAAGAAAAAATTCTGAATTACTTATTTTTGAGTAAACTAAATTCATCAAAACATATTTAATTTCATAATTATTTAAAAACGACAAATCACGATATATTAAACTTAATAAACATATATTAATATTTTCATTTTTTAAAAAGTTATAAAATGATAATTCTTTTGAAAGAAAATTTTTTATTTCCATTTTACCATATTTTTCATTCTTTGATGAAAGATATTCTTTATATAATAAGAACATCATATATTGATCTTCTACAGTTTTTTTATTTTTCTTCTTTAATTCTTCATAAATTTGTTCAATTTTTTTATTAATATGTATATATAAGGAATCATATGTTTTATCATTATCACATATATTAGAAAGATATAATAAAATTTCTATTTTTTTATTTATATCATTAATATTATCAATACATTCTATTATTTTTTCACAAAACATTTTCTTAATTTGTAATAAATCCTTTTTATTCTTATTATTAATAAAATATATATTATCTTTTAACCCTCTTAAAAATTGTGTAACATTATTTGGACAATGTAAGCTTTTTAAAATAATTTTTTGTATATTACTGTTATTTATAAATAAATTATTTTTATCATTAAAATAATGAAATAAGGACAAAAACCTTTTTATATTTTCATTATTTTTATAATTACTAAAAAAAGCATTTATTTTCATATTATCATTATAATTTAATAATATATGTTCTTTAATATAATTTACATATTTCGTTATAAAAATAGGATAAGCATTATAGAAAAAATTATTAAACATATTTAATTCTTTAATATATATATTATAATTAATATGTTCTTTTAATATATATCTAGTTGTTCTTATTATATTTTTATTGTCATAATATTTTAATATGTCATATGTCTTTCTACTAAGATTTGGGTGCTTTATATTTTCATTAAATTCTTCACTCATTTTTATATAACTATCACTTTTATTTATATTTGTATTTTTCTTTTCTTCAAAATAAGCACATATTTCAGTACTCTCATATTTATTCTTATTTTCACTACATTCTTTATTATTTATAATATCGTCAGTTTCATTTTTTGAGGCTTCCTCTTTTTTTGATACTACCCTTGTACTTTCATACCTGTTCCCCAAAAATAAAAAACACGTGGGATTTTGTTTTCTTCTTTTATTTACTTTTCCATTTTTCAGAAAAACAATCAAATTTGATACTCTCATTCTTTTCAGAAGGAAAGAATTATAAGATATCATAAAATGTGTTGTATATATGGAACATATACAAAAAGGCTATATTATATATATATATATATATATATATATATATATATATATATATATATTATATTTACTGTATCTATTTCTGTAAAAATTAATATGAATAAATTCATACAATGGAATGTATTACATATTATATATATATATATATATATATCTCAAAAATTATCCCATTTTTTTTGGACTCTTATATTATATTAAGAATATGCTTAAATATGTATATACCTTTTATACAACTTAAGAATAATATATATAAGTTTTTTCTCAAAAAGTATAACGAGCATGATATATTATCATCGTAAATATATATATTATATATGTGTACATATATATATATATATATATATATATATATATATATATATTTATTTATTTATTTATTTAATGTTGATAGTTTCTTTGATTATTAAAAAAAAAT
The DNA here is from genome assembly GCA_900257145.2 of Plasmodium billcollinsi. Taxonomy (NCBI): domain Eukaryota; phylum Apicomplexa; class Aconoidasida; order Haemosporida; family Plasmodiidae; genus Plasmodium; species Plasmodium billcollinsi. Next base: position 1,896,291 of record LT990242.2, read on the forward strand.
TATATTTTATTATTATTATTATTTTTTTTTCTCTATTAAAATTAATACAAAATTATATAAGATATTTCGTACACATACAAAATTTATGTTGTTATAAAAACACATTTAATTATGAATAAAAAAAAAAAAAAAAAACGTTTATATTATTCTTTAATTATAAAAGAAAAATAAAATAGTATAATTTGATATAAAATATAATAAGAGAATATATATCAAAACACTTATTTTCATTTTTTTTTTTTTTTATGATTAGAAAAGGATTCCAAGAATGGCTATGCATATGTGTTCATTAAAAAAAAAAGAAAAAATTATATATATATATATATATATATATATATATATTGAAAAAAAATAAATATTTACCATAGAGATGTATAAATATATATATATATATATATATTCATATGTATATATTCATGTGTATATATTCATATGTATATATTTCCTTTCTATATGTTAAATATATTTTGTATTAAATGTCCTAAAGAATCTTCACCTAATATAATTTTATCTTCTCTTATATGCGATTTCGTCAACGATTTATTTTTATTTATTTGTAATATTTGTTTATAATTGTAATTTTTATCCTCGCCCTCATATTTATCATAACTTTTCATTTTATTATGATTTCCTAATGAATTTGATATATCATCCTTTTCCTCATTTTCAACATTTTGTTCAATGGTTATATTCAGTATTTTATTTAAGGAATAATCATTTTGATTATATAAAGTTATATTATAATTATGATAATATTGTTTTATTATTTCTTTTAATTCTGTTATTTTATGATATAAATGAATATAACTTTTTTTTTTTTTTTTGTATAGATTACTTTGTTTCATACTTATAATTTGATCATCATTACTTGTATTTAATATTTCTATTAAAATCTCGTTTTTTAATTTTTTGTATCGTTCTATAATATCTAGAATGTGTATATTTTTATTATTCATATCATTAAATTCATATGTATTTGTAAAACTGTATTGAAAAATTTTGTTTTTAAAATATTCCTTATTTTTGGATAGTCTATTTTTAATAACTTCACAATTATATATATCATCAAATAAAATATTATCTTCACATTGATTATAAAATTGTTGATTAATAAAATTATTTCTTATAAATCCTTCGAATGTATAATTATTAATATTGTTTATATGAAAAAAGTTGTTATTCCATGTATTACAACCAAAATAATCAATACTATCATTAACATCAGTTCTACCAAAATGTTCCTTCCTATCCATAACATCAATATCATTACTTTCTTGTTTTGATGTGTCTTTCGTTTTTTTTTTTATGTTATTTGTTATCCCCCCTTTTATATTAGAACACTGTTTATCATAATTAGGATAATAGTAATCATTCATTTGCTCATATAAATAATAATATTTGTTAATCTTATTTAAAAAGTTTTCATAATATAAATTATTTATAACCTTTTTCATATAATATATATTATCTATATTTGAATACTCGTTCATGTTTTTATTATTATTTAGATATTTCTTTTTTTTTTTTGATTCGGAATTTTTTAATAATTCGAGATATTTATTTTTGGTATCATTATATTGTTTTGTAATATATGAAATTTCATTATTATTATTATTTTGAATTTTCCTTAAATTATTTATAATTCCTATATATTCTTCTTTCTCTTTTTTTAATATATCTAAATCCATATTCATTTTGTTAGATTTTTCTTCCTTGATAATTAATGCATTCATCTTATTTTTTAATGATTTTATTTTATTTTCTAGAAGAACTATTTCATTTTTTAGATTCCTTATTATATCATCCTTTTGTACAATATCTTTTTTTTGTACAATATTTTTATTTTTATTATATACCATTTTGTTATATATTTTTATATATATATCGCATATTTGTAATGGATATAAATCACACTTATTTTTATCATTATTTTGTTCATCATGTATATTTATAGAATACATAGTACAGCATTCACCTGCAATTATATTTAATTCGTTTAAAATCTGTGTACTTAAATTATTTATATATTCTATAGAAATTTTTTCTTTTTTTATTATATCTTCCATAGGATTTATATTTTGTGTTACTACTTGTTGGAAATTAGTAATATGTTCTATATAGTTTTTAAAAGACATTTTATATTTATTTAGAGGAATAATACTAAGATTGATAATTTTCTTAGGAACTTTAATCGTTTGGATCACGTCCTTACATTTTTTAACTATTTGTATTTGTAAATCTACATCGCATGCACATTCTAGTATAATATCTGTATCTATAATTAAAAGGATAGATGTCGCAAGGGTAAAATTTAGAAAACAAAATAATTCAAGAGATGTAATATTTTTATGATATATATTGTGTATTGTATTATCCTTAAAAGTTTCATCTTTTGTATATTTAATGTGTATTAACGCCTTATCATTATTAATAATTTTATCATTTGTATTATTATTATTATTATTATTATTATTATTATTATTATTATTATTATTTTTATTTTTTTTTTTTATAATATTTGAACAATATACAGAATTATAAAGTTCCTTTAACCTGTGACTAATCATATACAAGGTAATATATTCAGTATTTGAAGAAAACAATTTCATTTTTATTTTGTCCATATATTTTTCCAGTATATATTTACTATAACAAAATAATTGTATAATTTCTTCATTCTCTATTAATTTTAAATAAGTACCCTGTCCTAAACTTCTTATAAGTTTCATATATATAATTATACATAACAAAAAATTTGATAACATAATAAAAAAAAAGACTCCAAATCTAATAGAACATTTTTCTTGTATAATATCAATTGACATATTATTATATATGTGTTCGATTATTTTTTCTAAGTATGTATTATATATATATTTTAAAAGTATCTGACTAATATTGTAACAATCTATTATATCATTCATTATTTTTATATTAAAATTTAATACTTTTAATATGTAAGAAATATGAAAATTATTTTCTATTATTAATACGTCCATATTTTCCTCTACATATAAATGTTCCTCAGAATGCTTTTGTATGTTTTCTATTTGTTTCTTATAATCATGTAACGATAAATTGTAAAAGAATAAATTATGTATCCCTTCATTTGTTTCTTCTTTTAAAATTTTATTTTTTAATTGATCTATAAGGGCATGAAAATTATTATTCTCCCTCATATTATTATAAATATAATTATTATTATTATAAATATCATTATTATTATTATAAATATCATTATTATCATTATTGTTATTATAAATATCATTATTATTATTATTGTTATTATAAATATCATTTTTATCATTTTGATGCTTACTACTACTATCATTATTATCAACTTTACGATTGTCAAGTAATATATTTATTTCATCATTTTTTTCTTTTCTTCTTTCATCATATAAATCACAATATAACATATTCATTTTATTCCACAAAATAGTTTTATTAATATTACTTACTTTATATTTTATTTCATAATATTCTAATAAAATAGTAGATCTATTGAAATCATCCATATGTATTTTACATTCATCATTATACATTTGTATATTTTTTTTTTCTTCTAATTCCTTTTTTAAATTATCATTACTTTGTATTAATAACATCATTTTTTTATCATTATCTTGTTTATATTTTAAATAATTGTTTTTTAATATATTAAAAGATTGATAAAAATCTTCAATCTTCTTATTTGCTATGTGCAACCTTTTTTTCATATCATCAATTTCTAATTGTAGTAATTTATTTACATTATTATTTATATTATTTAATTTGTCACTTGTCTTAATAACCTCTTTTAATAACATGTTATCCTTTTTTAATGATATATCATTATCAACAAGAGTGCATATTTTCTTTTCGGCTTCTTCATTTTTCTTTTTAACTGATATACTATAACTTTTTATGCCTTCAAATATTTTCTTGTATCCATCTATTTCTCTTTTTTGTTTTTCATTAATTTCCATCAACTCTCTTTTCTTTTTTTCTTCATCTTCTTTTTCTAGTATTAAAATATTCAGTTGTGTTTTAAGAAATTCGTTTTCATTTTTCTGCAAGGTAAGTAATTATATATGAAAATGTATTTGTAATAGCTAAATAAATAGTATGCAGATATTATGAAATATATATATATATATATATATATATATATATATATATATATATAATTTTAACACATATTATATGTTACGATTAAACATTAATATTATACGTTTTCAATATAAATTACTATATTTTACCATGTATGCATATCGAAGTATCATATCCTTTTTTATTGCTGCAAAATTTTCAATTTCTTCATTCTTATTTTTGTAGTCTATGGAAAATTCTTCA
>LT990242.2:1903125-1908125 GCA_900257145.2 Plasmodium billcollinsi
AAATTAAAAAATATGAAAATGTTTAAAACATTTTTACGTAAAAATAAAATAAATAAATAAATAAATATATATATATATATATATATATATATAGACATATATCAAACTATCTTTTCATATTATCTTAATTACTTGTTACATTTATTAACTTGTTTTTTTTTTTTTTTTTTTTTTCCTTTTTTTTATAGATTTAGCAGATGAAAACAGTACTTTAGTTCGACAAGCAGAAAATTTTTCGTTAGTATTATGAATTATTGAAAATAAAAATAATATTCTTATGTAAATTTCATTTTATATAAATAACACATATATAAATATATATAAATATATATAAATATATATATATATTTTTTTTTTTCCCTTTTTTTATTTAGTAATGAACATATGGTTCAACTTTGGCTGACTTCAGCTTATACAGGAAAAAACGTAAAGAAGGTAAATAACATTTATTTATTCAAAAAATAAAAGAAATATTAAAGATAATTTATAATAATTATTAAATCAAAAAATATTATACATATATGTTTTACAGCTATTTCTTCATACTATTAATATGGTCTACAACAATACTAATTTATGGAAATATGACATAGAAGAAGTATTATATCAAGAAAAAAGGAAATATATTATATATATATATATATATATATGTGTATGTATATATGTATTTTTGTTATTTTATTTTTCTTTATTTTATATTTATTTTTTTGTTTAGTCTGGATCTGAGTCATCTGAAGGTTGATATTAAAACAAAAACTTTATATTTTTTTTTATAAAATGTAAGAAGGATTTTTCATCATTTAATATTTTTTATTTTTTAAGAAACGAATAATTTACATTTACAAAAAAATAATATAAATAATTTAGAAAAAATTTTGCTACAATTAAAAATTTTCAAGATGTCCTTATTTAATAATTTGAAATAAAAAAAAAAAAAAAAAAAATTTCATATAAATAAAATTAATACTGTTATACAAAGCGCATTTATTTATATACATTTTAAAAGGGTAATATTAATATATAAAATATAATATATTATACTATTATTACCTTTTATTGTTTTTTTTTTTAATTTTCATAAATATATAATTTTAAAAATATATTCACATATATATATATATATATATATATATATATATTAATATATATATATATATATATGTAAAATAATTCATTTAAAAAAAATATTTGTTTTTCAAATGAAATTGTGAATTCATATTGCCAAGTAAAAAAAATTGAACAAAAAAAAAACAAAATTTCAAAATATGTAAAAATTATATGAATTTTTTTAAAAAAATCAGACTTCTGTAAAGATGAATATTAATCCAAGAAAACAGATATAATTTATTTCATATATTTTTTTCTTTTTCTTTTGTATATATGTTTATTTTTATTTTTTTTTTTATGCTATGAAAACATCAAAATAATGTGGATAAACAAAATAGGAAATAAAAGTGCTTCATTTATTAATCATAAGCATTTTCATCCAGGTATGTAATTATAAATGTATATATATATATATATATATATATATATATATATATATATATTTATTAATAAATTTATGAAATTGTTGTTTATATAAGATGAATATATAAATATATGATAACCATATATAATTTACCTTTTCATTATTTCAATATATACATACATATATATATATATATATATATTATTTCATTTAGGTAATATAAAAAATTTGGAGAGAGTATGGCTAGCTGAGGAGAATGAAAAAAAACGAAAAGAAGAAGAAGAAAAATACTTAAAGAAAAGAGAAGAGCAATATAAATTATATGAATTAAAAAAACAATTACGAAAAAATGAAGAAGAAAATAAAAATGATGTACACAATATATTATATGATATAAATAAAGAATTGAAAAAGGAGAATTCCATTAAAAAAAAAATTATACATAATAATAATATTTCAAATGAAACTATCCCAAATGAAAATATTATGCATAAGATACTTATAAGGTCAAAATATGATGAAGACATATTTTTAAATAATCATAGATCTGTTTATGGTTCTTATTATGATAAAGAAAAAAACAAATGGGGTTTCAAGTGTTGTAAGAATATAGATAAGAATTCAAAATGTACAAATTATACAAATTGTAGTTATAATATAAATAATAATCCTATTAAAAAAGATTTAACAAAATCAAAGAGCAAAAAGAAGAAAAAAAAAAAACTTATCGTTGATAATAGTATAACAGCTGTTTTGAATAAAATATGATAATCCAGAAAAAAAAAAAGAAAAATAAAATAAAATCATAAAGTACAAAAAGAAAATAAAAAAAACGGTGTGTTCAGTTTGTTGATTTTTTATTATATGTTAATAAGATATTTTTATATATATGTCTTTTAATTAATCAAGATTTATATAATTTTTTTTTTTTTTTTAGTTATAATTATTATATACTTTTATTATATATTATTTTATATTGATTTATTTTTATATCATTTCATTTTGTCTTTTTTTTTTTTTTTTTTTTTTTTTTTTTCTGTTCATGTTTGTGTAAATAATTAAATAAAAACAATTAAACATAATTATTTTATTATTCTTATTTTTTTCTTGTTTTTCAATAAATTTTACAATTTTCAAATATTTTTTAAAGTGTTAAATATAAATGAAAGCAGTATACATAAAAAAAAAAGAAAAAAAAAAAAATTAAAAAAATTAAAAAAATTAAAGAAGACGTGTATTTTTTAACAATTCACATAAAAAAAAAAAAAAATAAGATAATAAACAAAATAAAAGAAATATATCGAACGATAATAAACAATAATAAATATATATTTTGAATAAATGTATAATATAAAATATATATACATAATTTATATGTTTATTTTTACCTAAAAATTTATGAATTGAACAAAAATTAAGAAGGTATAAAAATTATAAAGTGAATAAGAAATTTTAATTTTAAAGATGAGACAAAATACATACATACATACATATATATATATATATATATATATACAAATACAACTAATTAAAGTATAATTTAATTTTTTTATTATTTATTTTTTATTATCATAACTATTTCTTTAAGGTACACTGTTTTTCTGGTTTTTGCATAATTTTTTCGTTTGTTTCTAAGCCCTGTAAAGTAATATATTAAATATATATAATAAGAATATAAATGTATAATTCAACATAAGGATGACATACATATTTTTATAATTAACAATATGGATGAATACATACATTTAAAATTTTATTGAAAAAGAAAAAATATTTATAATGTATAGAAAAATGTATACTTATATATATATTTTTTTTTTTTTTTTTTTTTTTTTTTTTTTTCCTTTTACCTTTGCTCTCCTAATATAGTTAACAATATCGGTTGCTGTATTTTCCATTAATTTCACATCAAAATCTTCATCATATACAAACGTCGATGTATCATTTAATAAAAATATATCTTCATTTAATTTATTCCAATGACTAAATTGAATATCATAAATAACATTTCCAGAACACTTTGATCTTAATTCTTCTGCTAATTTGAAAGAATTGAATAAAGGCAAATAAGCATCAATACAATATAAGAAATAACCATCTTTTATTTCTTCTGATAAAATAGAGCATCTCCTTTTTAATAATACATTATACACTTTTCCTAATACAGTACTTTCACATGTCAAATTTAATCTTAACATAGGTTCAAATATTCTTAATTTATTTTGTTGCATAGAATTTAAACATGCCTCTTTCATTAATGCAATGATATTACCTGCATTAATTTTTTCTTCTGTTTTTTCTTCATTGCTATTCACATCTTCGAACATTTCATCCTTTGATTCTTCATCAATAATAAGTCCCTCAATAATAAAGAGTGTTCCCCTATGAAAAAAAAAAAAAAAAAAAAAAAAAAAAAAAACACAAATATATATAAATATAAATAAAAATAATATATATATATATATATATATATATATATATATATTTTATACCTTATGGGCTCTTGTGCTATGGGACCATATTTCGATGCCAATTTAAATCCAAGACATATATTATTCAAATATATATTTATATCACTATTATTATCAGATAAATAGGTATCTATAAACGATCTATCATTTATAACCTTTCTATATTTATCATTTGTTAAAATATTATCTTGTAAATACTCGTTATTGTTTTTTTTATTATAATATTTTTTTAAATATAACAATGTAATACTTCCATTTTGTACACAAATATCCCATAATTCCAAGTGATAATTTTTATTTTTTTTTAAGATATTTAATTTTTCAGTACTATCTTTATTTTCATTAACACTCGTCATATTATCTTTGTTTTCCTCTTGAATATCTTCCTTTATAATTTCATCTGTCATATTATCAGAATTAATTTTGTCTGAAAAACATATTTCATTTACATATTTTTCCAGATTAATTAAACATTGTTTATACATAAAATTCTGATTTATTGAAGATAAATCATTTTTATTATAATTTAAAAATTGTGGAGATATAGATCTGTTTTCTAATATGGTCTGAATATTGGAATAATTTTTGTCAAAAAAGTTTAATAAAATTTCTGGCATATTTAATACACTTACGAAGAGATAAAATGCATCATTATTTAATTTATGACATATTGTATTATTATTATAATTAAATAAAATATTTAAAAAATGATTATCTTTATTTATACAAACATTTTTAAATAAGTTTTCTGAAATCATATGATTATTTTTATCCATATTATTATCAATACTATTATTCATAACATTAATTACATTTTGATTTTTAAAAGTATCTTTACATAACATATTATTATTTATATCATTATCTGGATTTTTTTGAGAACACTCTGATACTCCTAGAGTTGATTGTACTTTTAAATAGTAATCATATAAATTTTTTATATTATCAGGTATTTTATTCTTTTTTCTTTTAAGTTTTACATAATTTTCATGGATTCCTTCTCTTATTGAAATGTTCGCATCTGATGTTTTAATTTCTATATTACTATAAATATTAAC
>LT990242.2:1913125-1943125 GCA_900257145.2 Plasmodium billcollinsi
TTCTTGAAAAATCATCTGCACCCATATCGATATGTATTGTTGATGATATAATACAATAAAGTTTATTAATATCATGAATCAATATGGCTATTTCATTATATGTAGAAAAATTTAAATATGATATTAAATTTATTAGAATTTGTAAATATAGGAATAAGAAATAATTAATATATATATATTCATCCACTTTCATATAATAATCTTTTAATAAATAATTATATTTATTTCGTATATTTTCCATAATATCTTTGCAGTTCCTAATTCTATAATTATCATTAGCATATATATTTTCTGTCATACTTGAATCATCTTTTGATGATTGTGTTTTTTCCTTATAATATAAATCTTTATGTTTAGATTTTTCAATTTTCTTTTTCTTTTTATTATTTTCTTTATTTTTCTTGTTTTTTAATTCGTCATCTTTATTATAAATACTGTTGGAAGAATATGATGATGAGCATGAAGATAAGGAAGATGTAGTAATTTCTTTAATTTTTTTTGATTTACCATTCTTTTTAATAGTTTTATTATTTGGTAATATTACATAAGTATTAATAATATATGAGTAAATTTGATTTATAGGATAAATGTGAATCATAACATTTTTTGATAAATCGTGATTATTATAAATATTTGTATTATTATAATACACATCATTATTATTATTATTATTATTATGACGTATATTACTATTATTATTACATTCATATATATCAACATCATTTTTATTCTTATCAGAATGAATTTTATGCCTTGAACTGTTAGTAATAACATTATTATTATATTTTCCATTTGTTTCTCTTATGAACTTTTTTATTTTATCATATAAAATAAAATGACAAGTATTTTCAATTTCTTTCAATATAATTTTAAGATATTTTATTTTTAATTTTTTCGATGTTAAATTTTCATAAATATCAAGCAATGTTTTGAAGAAACTTGATTCAATTTTATTAAATAAGAATAAATTATTTATATTATTTGATTCCCTATAATTATACATATAATTATTTTCAATTATATAAAATAACAGATATTGTAAACATTCACCTAAGTTATTTAAGAAGTTATAATTTTCTTTTTCGATGATACAGTTTATTACCTTTTCACTACGTGATTTTAATTTTATATCAGGAGAAAAACATAAACAAAAAATACTTGGCGATATTTTACTACTCTGAATAAAACCTTCTTTATATAAATGACTTAATATTTGTATACCTAAGCATTTAATAAAATTTAATTCATCTTGTGTGCATTCTATATACATATATTTATTTACCATTAATAAATCCATAATTTTTTGAGTAAATAGTGAAGCTACGAGGAGAACGTGTATAATATCCTTATTTTCATTTTTGTCTACATTTGTTTTATTAGTAATATTATATACATCTACCAATTTATTATTTAAATAATTTGCACCATTTACATCATTTTTATTACTTTCATAATTTTTAATATTTTCCTGACCATAACTTTTTGGATATTTTACATGATTTTTTTTTAGCTTTTTCTCATTAATGCTATAATTGTTTGGATCTATTTTTTCTTTTGTCTGAATCTTTTTATTTGCACCTTTTACAAGTTCATCTTCCAGTTTTATATCTGCAACCAACGTCTGGTTTTCTTCGCATAATTCTACTGTATTCATTTTTTCATCCTGACCCATTTTTTTTTTTTTTTTTTTTTTTGTATCATTTTTCCCAAAATGGCTAACTGTTTCATTATCATTACTCTCGCATAAATTAGGATTTGCAGAAGAGCAGCTTTGTTGGTTAATACACGAAATTGCAAAGGAGGAATATTCCCTTTCATCACAAGTAGTTCGTTCATCACTTGAGAAACATTTATTTTTATTTTTATTTATTTTTATTTTCTTTTTATTGTGCTGTTTTTTTTCGTTTGGCACAAGTTCTGTTATTTTTTTATATGTAATATAATGCTTTTCATTTGTTTTATTTATACCATTTTGAGCAATGTTAATGTTATTTTTGTTTCGTAGAAATTGTTCATATGTCTTAATTAATTGAAGAAGAGAATAAAGAAAACTTTTTTGTAATGCAGAATTAGAAAATGAATCAATACAATAGAAGAAAACATTTCTTAATTTTAGATCATTAATAAAATGGGAGTTATGATAATTTGATAATATTTTACATAAACAATGTAAGAAAAAACATTTACATTTAATATCATTTGATATATAAAATAAATCAATTAATATATTAACTAATATTAAGGATACATTATAAAATTTGTAATCAAAAATATCATTACATTTCTCTATTTTATTTATGTTTATTTTTTTTTGTATAATTTCAGAAATAATTTCATTTTTTAATTTTACAATATTCCATCTTTTTATATAATCATTTTGTTTATTATAAATAAATTCAAAATATAAAATTGCGTTTATATAGACCTTGACATTTTTTACAATATCGGATAATTTAATATATTTCATATTATTATTAGGAAAAGGAATATTAAATTTTTCAGATAAGTTGGGAACTCTATTATTATTACTATTTATATTATTATTACTATTTATATTATTATTACTATTTATATTATTATTACTATTTATATTATTATTACTATTTATATTATTATTACTATTTATATTATTATTACTATTCGTATTATTATTACTATTTATATTTATATTTATATTACTCTTATCATTGTTGTGATCTCTTGTTACCTTTTTAGTGTTTTGTCTATTGATAGTTTCCTTTTCTTTATCTTCATTTTGTATTTGTATATGTATTGATTCGTCTATGTCATTTACGTTATACAAATCATTAATAATTATTTTATTCATATTTATAAATTCGCACATTATAGATACCAACCATGCATATTTATTAATATTTATTATATCATTGTGTGTAATAGAAAATATATCAAAAATATGTTTCTTATATAGATCTAAGTGTGAAATAAATTCTTCATATGTAATATCTATAATGTTGTAAATAAAAAAATGTTCTGGATTTGATAAATTATTTTGATTTTTATCAATATATTTATTGCATTCATCTTTATTTTGATTACATTCATCCTTTTTATATTCTAGATTATTATTGAACTCTTTTCCTTTTTCTTCAACATTCAAGGTTCTATCATGTCTTGCATTATTTTGATTAACATTTTGTACATGGTTCTTATATAAACTTATCAAATTATTTTTTATCTCTTCCTTTTGCTCTACTTTCATTAAATAGAACTCTCTTACAAAATTATTCAGCTGCACCACAGTATTATTAATAAGAAAACATAATTTGTATTTATACAGTTTGATAAAACATTCTTCTATATATGTTTTAAAATAAAGAAAATTACAAAATATGTATGTGTGTAAAGTACATAATAATTGTATATATGATCTTGATATGAATATATTATTATGATATAATAACGAATTGTTAAATGTAACTTTCTTAAATTGTAATTTCAATTGTAAATCTAATTTACAATAAGGAAATATAGAAGATAATAATTCACATACATCTTTTGATACATCATTATTATATATATAAGGATAAAAGAAATTCACATATTTTATGAATAATTGAGGAATAATTTCAATAATGATGTTTAGAATATTCATAATTTTCCTCGTTTCCTTTTCTAGTAAACTATTTCTTCTAGTTTTTATAAAAAGACAAATTAAATTATAAATCCATACTTCTAAAATATATGTTATAGTTTTTTTATTTAAAATATCTAAATGTTTATAGGAATTATTAATATATATATTATAAACATTATTTTTAATATTTAGCATATTGTTATTATATACTATATAATTATTATTTTCATGATCTTCTGTATTACAAATACTTTGATTTTCTTTATACTTATTAATTTTTTTTTTAATATTATTATTATTACGTCTTTTTTTTTTCTTTTTTTTTTTTTTATCATTTTGTTTTATATTTTTATTTTCTTCTTCTTCTACATCTTCCTTATGTTCACGTTTATATTCATGTTCACATTCATGTTCACATTCATGTTCACATTCATGCTCACATTCATGTTCACCTTCACGTTCATGTTCATATTGTGTTTCTATTTCAGTATTTATTTCATTATGGACATTATAATTATAATCATATATACTATTATTATAATAATTTGTATCACTACAATTTGCATACTTGTAATTATTCATTTGTTTTCCTTTCCTTTGCGTTTTATTATTATTATTATTATTATTATTATGATCATCAGCTTGTCTTAAATTTTTATGCTGAAAAATTTTTTCAATTAAATCGAATAAAACCTGGTATTTTTTTATATTTTTATCAAGGTAGGATAGCATTTTGTTTACAATATTTATATTGTGTTTATTTTTCATAACATACAATAAATGAATAAATAAGGTATAAATATCTTTTTCTATTTTTATATATTTATTATCACTACGTTGCTCTTGTTGATTACCATCATCATCTTCTTCTTCTTGAAATGATTGACTATAATCAGATTCTATATCTTTTGTAAATGATTCATAATAAACATCCTTTTCTGTATTTATTATTTGTTTATTATTAGAGGAATGTATTTGAATATTCTCATTTTTGAAAAGACTAGATTTATTCTTCATTTTGATTGTTTTAAAAATATTCATAAAAAAAATTTCAATAAAAATTTCCATAACAGCATTTTTCATGTTATCATTATCATAGGTTGATACATATCTTTCAATTAAATCATTAAGTATGGAAATATTTTCAACAGTACAATTTTGTGTAATATTCTCATGATTTGTTTCTTGTAAATTATGACATGATGTGTTCTGTTCGTTTTTTAAATATTTATCTTCGTAATAATTATTATTAACATGTTCACCATAATAATAATTATTATTATTATTATTCTCATAATTAGATTGGCTACCTCTCATGGGATTATCACAATTTTGAATATCCTTTTTGTAAATAGATTCATTATATCTTTTCATATATATATTAAAATATATAATATATTTTAATATTTTGACACTTATAATTCTTACACTTATTTTAATATCCTTTGAACATCTTTTTATTGATTCAACAATATGGTTTGTCATGTATTCATTAAGATCAAAAATATTTTTATGATTCCGATTTTCTTGATTAACTACATAATAATGTTTATCATCAATTTGTTGATTATTATATTCGCTGAATTCTTCTTGATGATTGTTATCTTTATTATTTTGTATTTTCCTTGCATAATTTAATTGAACACTATTATTATTTAAAGTACAAATTTTTTGTTCATAATTTTTTTGGCATGTTTCTTTTAGTCTATTACATAATATATCATTTGTTTGAGGATATACATATTTTTTGTTTTTTAATTGATCATCAAATAATGTTTCATTTTCTTTTTGATAATTAATTAAATTTTCTATATCCAAAAAATGTTTACAAAAGTTATAAAAAATATATAAGGTATATTCTCGAACTTTTAAATAATTATCTGTTAAACATGATAATAATATATGTTGTATTTGTTTACTTTTTAAATATAAATAATTATCACTTATAATATTACTAATTATAGATATACTGTAATATCTTAAATTTTTATTACTATTTTCATATAAAATATAAAATAATTGATTAAATGCTATAAAAAAGAAATCATAAAAGAAAAAATATAAATACATCTTCCATGAATAATTTATATATATATCAAAATTATGTGTGCAACTAAAGGAATAACACATTTCTTCATTTTTCTTAACATTTTTAAATTCGTAAATTAACATATCATTTATGGAATTAAAATTTTTTTTCTTCTTTTCGTCATCTGTATTGTTCTCATTCTGTATATATCTCATATTATTATTATTATTTATTTTGTTATTATTTATTTTGTTATTATTTATTTTGTTATTATTATGTATTTTTTTTTTTTTTTGTATTATTTCCTTTTTTTTTTTTGGCGAATTTGAAACTATTCTATTATCCTTTTTAATCTTTTCATAAACAAAATTATTATATAATAACAGTATATATGAATATACATAATTATTGTCCTTATCTATTTCTTCATTAATTTTGTCTTTATTAAGATATATCAATATATAATAATAATATACTATGAAAATGTTCAAACTATTAAGAAATTTATCATAACAATAAAATCCTTTATTTTTTTCTTGTTTCTTTTTAAACATTAAATTTAAGAAACTATTATTTATTTGACTCTCTCTCATAATAAATATCTTTATCAAATTTTTTATTTTACAAATATCACAATTGTAATCAACTAATTTTGACATATATATTGGTTTATCTATATTATTAATAATGTAATCATTACTATTATATATACCTTTTTTTTCTCCCTTTCCTTTCTTATTTCCATTTTTGTCTTGGATTAAATTACTTTTATTCTGTTCTTCTTCTCTTTTATCAAAGATATCATCGTTTTGTAATATATTATTCTTTTCTTTATTTCTTAAAAATAAATTTGGTTCAACATATTCATTTATCTCATAAGTATCTTTCTTGAATAAAATATTATTACTATTTTTTTGAATACAACTAATATGATAAAAGGATTGACATTGCATACATCTAAGAATTCTTTCTTCATATTTCAGTTCATTACAACATTTAGTATGATTACATATTTTCTTATTTTCTGACATTTCTATTTCTATACTCTTTTTATCATTATTAATTGTATATTCGGTGTTTATGTTGCTACTCTTTTTTATTTTTTTTTTTTTATGCTCATTTTTATTATTAACAATAACTTCAGTTTTATTCTTCAAGTTGTGTTCAAATAATTTATCCTTTTCATAAAACCCATGATTATTGAAATCGTAAAATAATGGTTGTATAAATTTATTTGTTTTTATAATATAATTGAAATAATATAACATATGATAAGAAAAATTATTAATATAATTATATATATTAAAAATATATTTAAAAATATATCTTAACAAATATAAACAAGTCTCTTTTATATTATTATCATACTTTTTATTAATTATATTAAAAAATATATGAATAATATTTTTTATAAATTGTGAACTTATATTGAATCTTGGATTATCACAACATTTAATAAGATCTAAAATAAAATGTTGTAAAATGATTCTACCATTTTTATTATCTTCAAACAAAAAATTTTCAATCATTTCTATTAACATATAATTTATAATATTATTTAATCTTTTAAAATTTTTTCTCATCATAAAATTATGTAAAGAACACATAAACTGTGAATCTTCATTTTGTTGTACATTTAGATTTAAATCATATTTTATATTGTATTTTGCTTTTTTATAATTATTATTTTTATTGCTAAAAATTGATTTTTCCTTTTTACATGTACTTTTAATACTACTACTGATAATGTTCTTGTTTTTTGTTCGTGTATTATATATTTTTTTCTTTGTATTATTCAAATTATGATAATCATAACAGTTTATCTTTTTCTTATTTCTTAATGAATATTCTTTTCTTTCTTCCTTAGAATTATTGTAAAATTGTTTTTTTTTTGAATATCTATTAATATCATTTTCACTTTTACAACTATTATTAACAATATTATTTTTATTATCGTTTTCGCTACTGAACAATGATAGACAAAAAGAATCATCAGATAAATTTGAAGAGCTCGTATTATTCATTGATTCCTTATGTTGATCATTTCTATATACGTTTTTATCAACATAATCACTATCATCACTGTTAACATTGTAATCACTATCGTCATCGTCAACATTATCATCATCATATCTCTTATCATCATCATATCTCTTATCATCATCATATCTCTTATCATCATCATATCTCTTATCATCATCATATCCCTTATCATAATCATATCTCTTATCATCATCATATTCCTTATCATCATCATATTCCTTATCATCATCATATCCCCTAGTATCATTCTCATCATCTTTATCTTTCTTATCATTAATCTTCATTTTTTCGGCATCACTCCGTTTGCTAACCAAAAACTTTTCTTTCATATCCCCCTCATAAAAAGAAAACGTCTCTGCGACCTTCAACAAAAAGAAATGAACCAAATGAACATAAGTCGAGTTATTCTGGAAATTCTTAAAATTCAATTTGTTGTACTTAAAATTAACATTATTTATATTCATCAGTAAATTGTCTATAATATATTTTTTCATTTTTTTGCTATTATTATTTTTAAAGACACGCAATAATAAATTAATCGAGTGTTTTATAATATCTTGTACATTATGATGTATTTGAAAGGTTAATATACAGATATCAATCAAATTTACTAATACTGTGTCATATTTTTCTATATATATATATATGTCATATAAATAAAAGAAGCACTTTTCATATATGTTATATAATTCTATTAAATATATTTCATTTATATTATAAAATTCAATAACTCTATTTTTAACTTCATTTAAATATAATTTTATTATAACATTTTTCATATGGATTTTTAAGTTTAATAATATATTATCATTTATATCATCTATGTTCATATTTTTATTTTTAAAAACATTAAAATGTAACAAGAGTAAGTATAGTAAAATATTGTAATGTCCAAAAATTAATTCATTCATCTTAGTATTGTTTATATCGTGTTCTTGTATTTTTTGTTTATTTCTTTTTTTTTTAAGTGGATCAAGGTTTGAACATTCCTTATCACTTATTTTTTCTATATAATCATTATCCACTTGGTCATTATAATTTATTTGTTGCATATTTATATAATCCATATTAATATCTTTCATATATATATTGTCCTTATTATGTATATCGTTCATACTTATATCATCTTCTGATGTATATGTTTCCACAACTTTATTTTTCCTATAACTTATTTCAATGTTCAAAATGTTCTTACAGTTTAATAATAATTTATCAAATATTAATTTTATCTTATTATCATTGATAAACAATTTATGTCTTTCTATATTTTTTATATTTCCCTTTCTTATATATTCTTCTATATAATTAATTATTCTCTTCATTTTCTGCTTATTATTAATTATATCATCCTCATTCAAATCTAAAAAGCACTCCAAGTGTTCCTCAAACTGTTTGTATTCTTTATTTGGTTGATCAATATATGTATTACTATTATTTGCATATTCTAAATTATTATTATCCTTTTCTTGGGAGGGAATAGTGTTATCATCCCCGCAAATATTTGATGTCCAGGTTCTTATTTTGTCGAAATCGCATGTGCTTTTTAAATTGACAGGTATCAAATGTTCATTAACATTTTGTATATACATTTGGTCATTTATTTGGTCATTCAATTGGTCATTTATTTGGTCATTCAATTGGTCATTTATTTGGTCATTCAATTGGTCATTTATAGGTTCATTTATTTGGTCATTTATTTGGTTATTTATTTGGTCATTTATTTGGTCATTTATTTGGTCATTTATTGGGTCATTTATTGGGTCATTTATTTGGTTATTTATTGGGTCATTTATTGGGTCATTTATAGGTTCATTTATTGGGTCATTTATTGGGTCATTTATTGGGTCATTTATTGGGTCATTTATTGGGTCATTTATTGGGTCATTTATAGGTTCATTTATTGGGTCATTTATTGGGTCATTTATTGGGTCATTTATTGGGTCATTTATTGGGTCATTTATAGGTTCATTTATTGGGTCATTTATTGGGTCATTTATAGGTTCATTTATTTGATCACTTGTTGGACCATTTAGATTCTCATTGATGTAAAGATTTATATTACAATTCATATCATGAGAATATTTATTTTCATTTAATGATTGTTCATTAGTTTGTTGTACATTATACATTCCTTTATTCTCTGTAGAATCATTATTGAATAAATATTGCCCTTGGTTAAGTAAATAGTTATTCTTCATATTATCATTATAATTAAGATTATCATAATATTGATCATTATTTTCTTTGTTAATCGAACATTTTATATTTTGTATTGCTTCATTATTATTATACAAAAGTGCCTCATTAATTTTTACTTTATTATTTGATTTTTTAAAACTACTTTTATAAGCTAACTGTAATAAATTCATCTGTTTAATTAAATCATGATCTATACGTGTATCATACATAATGTCATTGTTATTTTCTGTTTGGTTATAATTTTGAAGCTGATGATAATTATCTGGTAACACATTGTGGTATTCCCCCTTTTGATTTTGTGAAAATGTATTATAAGGAATATTATTATAATAATTATAATTGCTCATATAATTATTCATATTATTATTTATGGGATACTTATTAATTAACTGGTTACTATATTCATTCGTATAAATATTTTTTTCGTTCATATAATTATTTCTTTCGTTCATTTGAATATTTTTTTCGTTCATATAATTATTTCCTTCGTACATATAATTATTTCCTTCGTACATATAATTATTTCCTTCGTACATATTATTATTTCCTTCGTTCATATAATTATTTCTTTCGTTCATATAATTATTTCTTTCGTACACATTATTATTTCCTTCGTACATATTATTATTTCCTTCGTACATATTATTATTTCCTTCGTACATATTATTATTTCCTTCGTTCATATAATTATTTCTTTCGTTCATATAATTATTTCTTTCGTTCATATTATCACGATGATCCATTAATGAATATGAAGAATTATTTATATAACTTTTTTCCATAATAATATTGGATACTTTTTTTTTCTTTTTATAATAATATTCATCATCATTTGTATATTTTCTTTTATTTTCCCAGTTTTGTGATTTCAAAATCTTGATTGCTATTTCTTCTGGACTTTTACATTTTTCTAATGTATCAATAGGAATATTATAAATGGTACCTACATGTGTTATACCTTCACAGTTTATATTCGAAACATCTTGAGCAGCAGTATATATCTTAACATCCTTATTAATATTACACATATCATATTCTTCATCAATATTTACATGTACATATTTGCAGTTATTTAATCCAACTGTTGTAGGAACGATACTCCTAAACATTTTCAATTAGCAGTACAAAAAAAAAAAAAAAAAAAAAAAAAAAATCAAGAAGTTGAAAGAAATAGTATATGGCATTAATAGGGATTTATGATCACCAATTTGTTTTTAGTTCAATATGTAAGCATATACAAATATAAATAAATATATATATATATATATATATTTATTTATTTATTTATTCATTTATTTGTTATCTTTTATTAGACAATATTACTATTTGCAAAGATAAACATTTTGACTTATAAAATAGTAATAATATTTTTTAAAGTACTAAAAACACTTGAATATAATAAAACAATTACATCATATATATATATATATATATATATATATATATATATATATATTGAGAGAAAGCGATTTTATTAAAATGCTACAATATATATATTTCTTTTATTAAGGGACTAAAAAAATATATAATATATAAATAAATCACAGATAAATATTCTTAATAATAGTATAAACAGCTCATATAAATACATACATATTATACATATTTGTATGTTTTATTATATATGAAAAAATAAACCCTAAAACAAACAAATATGCAATTTTATACAATTCTTTAGAAGAGAATAAAAATAATATTCTATCATTATATATAGTGTACACATTAAACAAATTTCAATATTCCACAAAAAAAAAAAAAAAAAAAAAAAAAAAAAAAAAAAAAAAAATTTATACTAAATAGAATATATATATATAATATGTATATAATAATGTATATTGAGATATTATATTTATTATTTTCTTATAAAAAATTATATATATGTAGGTATATATATATATATATATATATATATATATATATATATATATAATATGAAGCCAACGTATAATAATTAAAAAAAAAAAAAAAGAAAAAAGAAATTAGGACAAAGGAGAAGGGTAAAATAAAAAAATAGAAAGAATAATATAAAATAAATATTTTAAAAATAACTTCAACAATTATAATAACAATACATAAAAAGAAATAATACCTAATAAGCATAAAAAAAAAAATATATATAATATATTGTTTACAATCCTATAAGAAAATCCTTATAAATTATAATATAAGCGTAA
This sequence comes from Plasmodium billcollinsi, assembly GCA_900257145.2. Classification (NCBI taxonomy): domain Eukaryota; phylum Apicomplexa; class Aconoidasida; order Haemosporida; family Plasmodiidae; genus Plasmodium; species Plasmodium billcollinsi. The sequence continues at coordinate 1,925,169 of LT990242.2, forward strand.
ACAAATACAATATTAAAGAAAGCTAATTTATACTTCGGAAAGGTTATTATGTAATTGTGAAAAAGAAGAAGCAATAATATATATATATATATATATAATCATATATCCATTTTATTTTATTTTATTTTTTTGTTATATAAAAGATGCGTTTTAGCATATCATCCATATTAAAAATAGGTACAAGAACTTTTATAAAAACGTTATATTATATTATTTAATTTTTTTATATGGAAATTTCTTTTCTCTTTTTTAATCTTAATTAAGTAAATATAAAATGTGTATAAGATATATTAATATTAAAAAAAAAAAAAAGAAGCTGTGATGCTTGTTCAAATTCGAATTAAAAAAAAATAATAATAAAATAAAATGATATTATATGCTCTCAATATATATATATATATATTTATTTATACATATAAATATATCAAATATTTAGGTATTATTTTTTTAATATGTCGATGTTTTCCATATTTAATTCAAAATTTAAAGTATATATCTACAGTATTATTACGTAGGATAATATTTCATGTTTTTGTTTATTTTTTATTTTTATTTTTTTTTTTTTAATTTGTATATACACTAATATAAAAAATATAGTACAAAATAAAAATATCTTAACAAATGAAATGTAGAGAATAATAAATATATATTATATCCTTAATCTTATTTTTTGTTTTTGGAAATATATAAAAATATTTTTATTTAAAGGACTATTATAAAAATATGTGTGACTTAAATGTGTGTAGATATATTTTCTTTTTAATACAAAATGGATTTTTATTTTATCTAATGTAAATATATATATATATATATATTTATTTATTTATTTATTATGAATACGTTTATGGTTAATGTTATGGACACCTTGATGTTATATCATAATCCATGCTATATATTTTTTTAAAAATATATATACTTTTTTCCTTTTAATTTTATATTTCCTTTTTAAGTATATACAATATCTTTGTACTTTAATATATCCTTTTTTAAATATTACTATTATTATATATTTTATTATTAATTAATATTAATATATTGTTGTGTAATTTTTTATATAGTTCAATTTTTTTTTTTTTTTTTTTTTTTATATGTATTCTAATTTACATTGATTATGGTGTTCAATATATATTTATATATAATCATCATGTTTATATATATTGGCTTTTTTATTAGTTAATATTTAGATAACTCATTACACACATATATATATATATATATATGAAATTTTTATTATAAATTAATTAAAATTATTATCAATATTTTCTTTTTTCTTTTTTTGTAATTTTATTATATTTTAAAAAATGAAAACTTTGATTGATTAGTGCAACCTTCTTAAGGTTAAACTACTCACAATATCTTTTTTTTTTTTTTTTTTTAAATAAATACGTATGATATATTTTTCTGTGTTTAAGTGTAATAATTAGAATAATTATATTCACAAATATATATGTGTATATTACATATTATATATATATATATATATATATATATATATATATATTTATTTATTTATTTAAAAAAAATGTAAGTGAACATACAAATTTATTGTTTTCTAAGGAATAAGAAAAAAAAAAAAAATTTATATATATATATGTATATTTTTACGATGAATATTATAAATGGAATTTATTAACTTATTAGAAAAGAACAATATTATTTACTACATGTTTTCATAAATTTAAGATAAAAAAAAAAAAAAAAAAAAAAAAAAAAAGGAAATAATTACAAAATGAAATTAGATGAAAATAATGATAAGAAAAATGAAGTTGAACAAAAAAATATTTCCCAAAGGATGAAAAAATTATGTTCTATATTGAATAGTCCCATTATAGATATAAGTATGAATAAATAAATATATGTGTAAATATACTTATATATATATATATATATATATATATTTATTTTTTATGTATTTATAATGTTTCATTCACATATATTACGTTTATGTTTATTTTTTCTTTTTTATATTATATGTGTTGATTATTATAATATACATTTAGAAAGGAAAAACAATTCATTTATTAATTGTTCATGTAATAATCAACACATGTTTTTCTTTTCTAGATAATATAATGAGAAATAATTTTCACTTTTATATTATGTAATTGTATGTATAAATATATATATATATATATATATAACTACATCTTAACATATGTGTTATTCATTTTTCCATGCTTTATTTTTTATTTTTTTTTTCCATCTTCACCTTTTAGATGAATTAAAAAACATTTTGTGGGGTGGCATATCCGACGAAGTACCTTTTATTGTTAGGGAACAATGTTGGAAACTTGCTCTTGGATATTTACCTTTGAATACTGATGATACTCAAAAAGTGTTAAAAAAGAAAAGAGATGAATATGAAAATTTAAAGAAGCAATATTATAATAAAATGAAGTTATCAGAAGACGAATTAAAAATATTACGACAGATAAAAGTAGATATTCCAAGAACGAAATCGTGTTATAATATATTTATTAATAAAAAGATACAACAATTGAGCGAACATGTTTTATTTATATATTCAGTTAGGCATCCAGCATGTGGTTATGTACAAGGTATTAATGATTTAATAACACCATTTTTAATTGTATTTATAAGACCAATAATATTAAAAAAAGAAATAAATTCTGATGATATAGATAACATGATGGATGAAGATTTAAAAAATGTTGAAGCAGATTTATATTTTTGTCTTTCTAAATTATTAGAGCAAATACAAGATAATTATACTTTTGGTCAACCAGGAATACAAAGAGCTATAATAAAAGTGAAAGAAATAGTTAAAAGAATTGATAATTCATTATTTAATCATATATATAATAATAATATTGATTTTATACAATTTTCATTTAGATGGGTTAATTGTCTATTATTAAGAGAATTTCCAATTAATATTTCAGTTCGATTATTAGATACTTACATTAGTGATATATGTGATATATTCACTGATTTTCATCCATACATATGTGCAGTCTTTTTAGTACATTGGTCAAAACATTTACAAAAAATGGATTTTCAACAAATGCTATTATTTATGCAAAGATTTCCTACACAGAATTGGAAAATACAAGATATCGAATCCATTTTATCAGAAGCTTTTGTTTTAAAAAATGCCTTCCAGTCCTCTCCCAAGCATTTTTCATAAATTAAATGAATCTATATGTATATATATATATATATATATATATATATATATATATATTTATTTATTTATATATTTATATATTTATTTATATATTTATATATTTATTTATATATTTATATATTTATATATTTATTTATTTATTTATTTATTTTTGTGTATGATTTTTTTTTTTTTTTTTTTTAAATTGGGATATATTAAGGTACTAATATAATACATTTTTTATGGTCTCTAAAACCATAATGAGAAATTTGTTTTTATATTAAAATTTTATTATTTTTATCCTTTGTTTTTATAAATTTTTATATTATTACATATTTTATATATTTTATGTTTTTTATATATTTTTTTAATTTAATATTATTTTCATATGAATGATATTTTAGTATTATAGCTAGAGGGCGTTCGATGCGGGAAAAAAAATAAAATAAAAAACATAAATATATATATATATATATATATATATATGTAATATATTTATATATTTAATAGAAAAAATCGAAGTGTTTTTATTACTTTAAAAATTTTTATAAATATATATATAATTTTCATTTTTGCAAAACTGTTTACCCATTTTGCACGTATGATTTAATATTTATGCAAAAAAAATAAAAACAAATAAATATAAATACATATATATATATATACATATACATACATACACATACATATTTATTTTATTTTATTTTATTTTTTTGTCTATATTTTACATTATCATTAAGGTGTAGTCATTTTCAATCTGTTTTATTTTTTTTTTTTTTTTTTTCTTTGCAACGTTCTACATTTTTATTTTGCATCTTTTTTGTATAAAATTATATTTAAAAAAAAAAAAAAAAAAAAGTGTATACAGAGGAGTACAACAATTTTCTTCTTTTTTATATATGTTTACGTTTTTGTTTTTATTGACATTTTTTTAAAATTTTCTTCTTTATTGATTTTTTTTTTTTTTTATTCCTTTTTTTGTCATTCTTTTACTCGCATGTACAGTTATACAATAATTTTTGAACACATTTTTTTTTTATTTAAATTACAGAAAAAAGAAAATAAATAAATCTAAATATATATTTATATTTACATTTATTCATATGTATAAATAAACATAATGTTAATATGATTAATGTTAATAATTTTTTAAAATATCATAAAAGAATTGACTAACAAGAATTCTTTTTTTTATTATATAAAAATAAGTCTATACAAAAATAAATAAATAAATAAATATATATATATATATATAATATGATTTAGAGATTATATTATAATATTTGTATTATACTACCAATTTACTTTGTACAGAAGAGGATATAACCTTTGTTATTTATCTATATCTATATCTATATATATATATATATATATATATATATATATATATATATATATATGTAGATATAATTTTTGTGGTGATATATTTTCAAAATGAGTTTTAAAGAAAAATTAAATAAAAGAAGGAAAAGTAACGAAATAATATTTGAGTAAGTAAAAAATGAATATATGATATAAATATTTAACAAATTATATATTTTATCAAATTGTTTTACAAGATAATATTCTTTTTAATAGGCCTGAATGTTAGTGTTTTAAAAACACACATCACTACCTTGCACGATATTTTCTCCTTACAATATGTACATATATATTCATATTTTTTTTTTTTTTAGGGCCTATGGAAAAATACAACAAGAAGTCAAAGGAGACGACGCACCAAGAGGGAGTAAGCAAGGTATGAATAATAAATTAAAAAAAAAAAAAAAAAAAAAAAATTATTTTTTTTATGTTCTATATTTTGTGCTTTAATTTATTGTTAATATTTTGACATATATTTTTTTTCTGTTTATCTATTTAAGAATATTTATCGGAGAAACTTCCCTTCTTCTTGAATAAGAAAAAGAAAACAACGGTAAAAATAAATAAATAAATAAATATACATATATATCTATATCTATATCTATATATATATATATATATATATATATATTTGTGTGTTTGCCTTATAATTACACAAATATTTTTCCCTTTTGCACATTTTTAGGATTATGATTTTATGGTAAACATATCGGAGGAGGATAAAGATGTTAGGAACGTCTCTAGAACGATAAAACTTTATTTGAATATAAACAATGATATAAGATTAAGATTATCATTATTATATATAAGTGCACAATATGACTTGTTCAGGAGTTATTTAATAGCTCTAAAGGACATGATGAAAAGTATTATAGTTATAAAAGTTACAAGAAAAGGAAATATAAAAAAAAAAAGATTGTCATTTAGTTCATATAATATGAGTATTATAGGAAATTGGTCTAAGAAAGTATTATTATATGATGAAATTACACAAATAAACATAGGTAGTTGTTCTACAAGTGAATTAAAAATATATGAAAATAAATTCCAAGATTATAAAAATCGAGGAAATTATGTTGTCATAAGAACACGTTATAGAGATTATAGTTTCTTATTTCTTACAGATTATGATATATTTATGAAACTTAAAAATTCATCTGTACTTGAAAAATTGAAATTTATATTAAAGAATAAAAATAATCCAGCCTTATTAAATGATATTGATATGAAAAATAATGGAGCTAACCAAACGAAAGATAATCTTAATATACGTTCTAAAACAAACAATTTTATAGATTTCAAAAGAAGAACAGTTTATGAACAATATGTAAATCATCAAAATGATAATAATACAGATGAGGATGTTGATCTATATGATACATCTCGTGGGTTTAAATTTTTCTTTTTTAAAGTATTAAGAAGTATAAAAACAAAAACTATAGATATGGAAAATGAAAATATAAAAGCAATAATGAAGCCAAATAATATTATTTATTTTAATAAATATAATACCCTAAATCATAAAATAAACTCATTTTTTCTTTATTGTCAAATACAGTTGGATATATGTGGACCCGAAATTTGGTTTACATCCAAATTTGACGATATACTCTTTACTCACAAAAGTTAAAATGTATGTAAATTACTATAATTCGTTTGGATGTTTTTATAATATTCTTATGGATTCATTTTTTTGTTTCTATTAAATTTTTTTTATTTTTTACTTTATTATTTTTTATTATTTTTTTTTTTTTTTTCGTGTATTCTCGCAGTAATAAGAACATAAAAAAATATAAAAAAAAAAAAATTGGGTGAATCATATAAATGTACATTTTAAATGAGATGTATTTTTATATCTCTATTATTTTGTTCTTAAATAATAGAAAAAAAAAGAGAAAACATGTATGCGTGGGGGAAATTACTATTGGATAATAATTTTAAAAAGTATGTCTTAATAAATAAATAAACAAAAAAATATATATAAATATATATATATTATATATACATTTGAATTATTACCATACTGAATTTTGTATTTCTTTTATCTTTATTCTTTTTCTTTTATTTCACGAGGAACCCTCCAATAAATTATACCTGAATATTTTAAATTAACGTGAAAATCAAATATAATAATTATATAATGCCACATAACAAATATAATTTGTTCATTCCCTTCGCATATAAAATATAAATTTATACTATTTATTATATATATATATATATATATATATATATATATATATATATATATTTATATATTTATATATTTATATATATTATTTTGTTTTTTAATACTTTCGTCTTTTGAAGCAGATACGATATACATATTGTCAAATGTAAATAGACATTTATGAATTACATTATTATGAGCAACGCCTAAAAAAAGAAAAAAAAAAAATTATATATATTATATATATATATATATATATATATATATATATATATGTAATATTATTTTTGTTATTCTATTTACCTATATATAAACAAGTGCAACTCTTGAATTCGTAGAGTCTTATTTTATAATCATCTGAACCTTCAAAGGAGGAAAGAATAAAGAACAGAAATATGTACTCATAAAAAATATACATAATATATATTTTTTTTTTTTTTTTTTTTTTTTTTTTTCCTTCTTAATTTGTTGTACCTGTTATGAAATAGTTCCCTTTTTTATCAATATCTAATGAGAGAACATTATGGAAAGGAGAATAATAAAAATTTTTACTTATGTCGTATTTTATTAAATCATAGTACATAAATATATTATTATTTCCGCAACATAAGAGAATGTCATATTGATTATTCAGAGATATTTGTTTATATCTTGTATTATTTATGTCTATGACTTTTTTAAATAAAGTGTTTTCCTGAATATTGTATATGGTTATTAGTCCATCCTCACTACAACTACATAACTGAAAAAATAAAATGGGACACATAGTAAATATAGTACAGTATATAAATATAAATATATATATATATATATGTTCACATGTTCATATTTAATTTATTATTTTTTTACTTTTTTATTTTTTTATTTTTTTATTTTTTTACTTTTTTACTTTTTTATTTTTTTATTTAATTTTTTTTTTTTTTACGTATTTATCCGCGTAGAGAATTATTTGATTAATTATAGAAGAATGATAATTTATAGTATTAACATTAAGGTATTTACCTTTGTCAAATTTCCAAAACTTTATATCTCCATTATTTCCAGCAGTAATCAAATCATACTTATTATAAAATATTAACACATTACAGAAATCATAATGTGAATTTAGAATAACAGTAATAATTTTCATATATTTAGAGGTTAACAAATAAATATTATTATGTATAGATAAAGCAATATAATTGCCATCATTTGTAATTTTAATACTATGACAAATTAAATTTTTATTAATTTTTTCATAATTTTGCAAGCTATTTTTTTTTTTTTTTTTTTCTTCTAATGAACTGTTAATTTTAGATTGATGTGTTAAATTTAATTTACATAATTTTTTTCGTTTCTCTACAGGTATATTTAAAAATTTTTTATCATAATAAATGAATTTACCTTTGTCTATATTTTTCAAATATATAACCTTCTTATCATAAAATTGCCATGCCATAATACTATTATAACTACATGTATACATTATGTAATTATAATTGAAAGGGAAACATAGATCATTTATATAATGGTTATGTATTAATAATAATACATAATGATTATTATTAATAAGATCCATGACATATATTATATTTTCGTAATTACTAATAAACAACGTAGATTTATTTCTCATTTCTATAGAATTTATAGATCCATACAATTTTGTTTTCCTCAAGATCTTTTTTTCTGCAATATCTATAAGGCTTATATAGCCATCACCACTACCTATATTATATATGCACACACATATATATAAATAAATAAATATAAACATAAACATAAAAATATATATAAACATAAAAATATATATAAACATAAACATATATATATATATATATATATATATATATATATAATTGTATAATTAAATAATATTATAATATAACATCAACATAAATATGCCTATATATAGCTTTATTTTTTTTTTCTTTTACCTGTCATTATTGTGTTGTCATCCAATATTTTTATTACGTTTAATCCATTACCGAATAAATAATTTTCAGGTATAATTTTTTCCAAAACTTTGGATTTTATATTTACCACCAGTACATCACCTATTATAATAAATTAGACAAATAAGATAATTTTATTAAATAAATATATGTGTGTATATTTTTATTATTGAAATATAATATTCATTATATTATTATTTCTTTTCTTTTTTTTTTTTTTTTTTTTTTTTACCTGTGGTTGTTCCTAAATATGCATACTCATCATTTTCTTTCAATTCTAAACATACAAATTGTCTTTTATAAATGGATGTATTAACCTCTTCCTCACTTATCAATTTTTTAGAAAAGTCATAATAACATATTTTGATACTGTTTAACTTGGCTTTCCAAAAAAAATAAAAAAAAAAAAAAAAAAAGAAAAAGAAATTAATATATAAATATATTAATAAATAATAAACAAAATTATGAGAAATGAAAAATATGTAAATCATTTATCCTATTGGAAATAAAGAATTATAAAACAATATCACGTAAACTTATATATACATCCCATTTTTTATTACCTATTACGAAATTATTGGTTTTGTGGAAAAAGGATATATTAGTGTAAGGATAATCGGAAAGACATTTATAAATAAATTTTTGATTTTCAATTTGTGTTAATATTAAACATTTATCATCATGCCCACCAGATGATAGTAAATATTTCCCATCATTACTTATTGAAATATCAACTGTTCTAAATTTATGTAGAGATAAAATTATTGGTTTCTTTTTATTCTCAAAATCATATATATAAATATTTGATATCAATTTACTTTCCTTACAACAACATATATATTTTTTGTTTTTATCAACATATAATTTATTTATTTCTGATTCGTCGCTTTTGAATATAGTTCGATTATTATCTAAAATATTTTCTTTTATTATATTTGTACCAATTGCATAAATCATAAAAAAATTATATTTTAATTCTTCTCTTTTTAATTCGTAATAATTATGATTTATATCAATATTCTTTAAATTATAAACACTTTTCAATTTTTTCTTTTTTTCATTCTCTAAATATTCTTCTTCTTCAATATATTTTAATTGTTCTTTATAATGTTTTTTATCTATTTCTTTTTCTTTTCGAATTAATATTAGATTATTTGATATGTTACCTTTAAATCCTATATAAGAATCGACGTATAATTCTCTTTCCATTACTGAGTAGGATTTATTTTATAAAAATATTTATTATACACATAAGCAAAAAAAAAAAAAAAAAAAAAAAAAAAAAAAAAAAAAAAAAAAAAAAACCCTACAGTATGATAAAAGATAATATAAATTATATAACCACGATTGGAAAAAGGATTTAAATGCATATATTCATAATTATATTATAAAATTTTGCTCACATACATACATACATAAATATATATTATTATCTATGTGTAAAAATTATATTTTATTAAGATACCAGATAGAGAAAAGAATAATATAATTTTTAAATGTAATATAAAATTATAAATTTTTTGAACAATTTTGAAATGTAAATTATATTGTCTTTTATATAAGGAAAAAAATTAAAATAATGTGTAGTCTCTTTCTTATTTCTTTTAAATATATATATATATATATATATATTAAATAATGACATTGTCTACATTAATATATAAATTATGTTCATATATAATAAAAGTATAAAAAGGATATTAATATATTAATATATATAATAAAAAACAATATTTAATACTATATATATGTTTTATCATATGCGAATTTATTTATGTGTGACTAAAAAAATGAAAGTTTTTCTGTCTATCATAATAATATTTTCATGCATTTTATATAATAATATTTACAATGATAATTTCAATACCTAGTAACTCCCTTGGATTAAAGATTTAACATTCAGTATCAATTTTATATTGCTTATTGATTGTATTGTGTAAAATGTTTTTATCTAATTCGAACCATATTTGATAATTTTCGTTTTTTTCTTTTTTTAATCCCTTATTTGTATGTGTGTGCAATAAGCGCGTAAATGAATAATTTCGAAAAGTGGCTAGATAAAGAGAAAACATAAAAAAAAAGAAAAAAATATTAGGGTCAGTTCAGGTGAAAATAAAATATATCTACTATAAAATAAATAAGAATAATTTAATAAATAATTCTATCTAATGATTCAACATATATATATATATATATATGTATCTATTATTTTTTTTTTTCTTATGTGTAATAATTAGAAATATAATTTATTCTTAATACATAAAGGATAGTATTATTATAACTTATAAAACCGTCTTATAAAAATATCAATGGGTATTTTTTTTTTTTTTTTCTTTTATAATTATATATTAACCATTAGTTGAGAAATATATTAATATATATATATATATATATATATAAACACAATAGTTAATAAATTAAGTATTAGATATTATGATAGAAGAAATTACAAAAAGTTTATTTCCCTATGATGCGAAATTCTTTAAAGGTCTTTTCGATAAATATATGAAAGAAGAAGATTATAGCAAAGATCTGAAATGCTTACAAAATTCTCGAAAGTTAATAGAAGAAATAATTAGTAAGGAAAATGGATTAAATTTTTATATCGATGAAAATTATGATGAAAATTTTTTAAGGAAATGCAAGTTACCGTATTTTAGAAAATTGTTAAAATATATAAAATATATGGAAGAATTAAAACAAAAAGAAGTTAAAAATAAAAATGTTGAAAATGAAAATTTGATAGATGAAGATAATAAAAATGAAGATATACAAAAGGACAAGAAAACAAAAAAAAATATATCTGATTATTTTGTATTTAATAAAAAAATTAATATGATAAATAGTTATAGGATACATTATTATTGTTCAAATATTATTCAATCTATACCTTCTCTAACATATTTATCTGTTATAAAAATATATTTACAAAATTATCCATTAAAAATATTCTTAACCTGTATATATTTTTACACGTTCGTAACATATGTATGTGATAGAGACAACGTTATAGGTATAAAAAATAATATATGTTATATCATATATTTAAAAAAAAATTTAGCACTTATGATATTCTAAAATAAATAAATGATAAGGTTGAATAAATTATACATTTTGTAATATATATATATATATATTGATAGATATCCATAATGTATATATTCATTTTTATTTTACTTTATTCTTCTGGGTACAGATTTTTTGGAGGCTCTATTTTTTTCCTTAATGGTAACTATTGGATGCATATGCCTTACTATTTTTCATTATTTAAAAGAAAACCGAATTAATTCTATAACATCAAAATTTAATCATATTAAAAAAAATTATATATGCCGTAATTTTATTAAACATAATGTGAAAAAGAAAAAAATGTTAATAGACAAATTTGAAAGCAAAAAAACTATGGAGATAAAAAAATATTCCAAATACTTTTTTTTGAAGAGCTTCCTCAATAGAATTAATTCGGAACTATATGATTATGAACATTTCAAAGATAAATCAAATATAGATTATATACCCTTTGAGTTAAATGAAAGTAATTTTAATTTTGACTCTGATAATTTAAATAATGATGAGTTAGAGAAGGAGAAGAAGTATAAAAAAAATGACAAGAATGGTGTGGATGCTAATGAAGATTTGTTAATAAAAAATATAAAAATGAAAGATAAAAATGATATTGTTCAAGAATATAAAGGAAACAAGGTAAATGTAGAAAAAATATTTTTGGATAAGGAAAAGGATAATAATAAAATGAAAGGAAATATAAATGATGAAAGAAAAAATATAAATGATGAAGGAAATATAAATGATGAAAAAAATATAAATGATGAAAAAAATATAAATGATGAAAGAAAAAATATAAATGATGAAAAAAATATAAATGATGAAGGAAATATAAATGATGAAGGAAATATAAATGATGAAGGAAATACATATAAATCACGAGATAGTATAAAAAAAAATAATAATAGTAATAATGATAAGAAAGTAAATATTAATAATTATATTAAAATAAATGACAGTGAAAATGTACTATCAAAGAATATAGATAAAGATACATTAAATAAAGAATCCAATATTATCATATTTATTGAAGAAAGGAAAAAAAGCGATTTATTAAATTATATATATTTCGAAAATAACTTTTATTTTATTAATGGGAAAAATCTTCTTGTTGGTGATATTGTATATTTATTTAAAGGTGACATAATACCAGCTGATGGTATATTATTAAAATGTAATAATATGATAGTAGATGAATCTAATTTAATGAATACACTTGAGAAGAAGAAAAAAAGAAAAATAAGTTTCGATCAATATATATATGAGATGGAAAAAATGAAAAAGAAAAAGATAAGTGTTGAGGAATTAAAAAAAACAAAAATGAATTATTTTGAAATGTTAAACTTAAAAATGAAGATGAAAATAAAAAAATTCAGTGAAGATATTAATATAAAAAAAATTTCTAATATAGAAAAGAATAATGATACACATATAATGAATGATATAGAGAATATTGAAAATGTGAAAAAATGTCCTGATATATTATGTGATTCAAAAGACATATATAATGAAAGACAAGATGAAAAAATAAATAAAATGACACTACTACTACATAATAATAATAATAATAATAGTTGTAGTATGTATAATAATCATGATTTATGTGAAAAATATTATGATGTGTGTCCACTTTTATTATCAGAATCTTCTATTATTGAAGGAAGTGGTCTTATGATTACAACATGCGTTGGTAAATATAAACAAATGTTTTATTATAATTATATCAAAAAAATAGAAAGTAGTACTAGAATAGAGAATTTAATAAATAGATATTCAAAAAATATGGTAATATTAATTATATTTTCTTGTTCTATATGTATCCTTTTTATCTTTATTCATTTTTTAATTAATTTAATTGAAAATGATATGCAAACCTTTGCATATAATTTGTTAATGTTTTTATTAAATACAATAATATTAGAAATTCTGAAATATCTGTTGCTATCAATTGATCAAATGCCTTTATTATTACAAAATTGTTTAGCTTTAAATGCAAGTAAAATATTGAAAGAGAATTTTATAATAAATACAAAAAATACATTTGAAAATATTCTTTTTTCTAATACAATATTTATTGATATAAATAGGTATATAAAATATAAATGTGTATATTTTTTTTTTAATACACAGTATTCTTATTCATTTGTTAACACCCATTTTATATACGGTACTTTGAGAAATAATACCCCTTCATTCAAAATATTTAACAGAGATAAAGATAAACATATAATGAATAATTTATTTTTTCATTTATTAATTCAATGTATACTTACAACTAGTAATATGTATCAATATAATGAATATTTTCTACATATAGATATATCTTTAATAAATTTTATGAAGAATTTTCAAATAAATGTCGAAGATTATTTTGTTAAGCCTCACAATATATTACAACTTAAATATTTTAAAGAGAAGGCTGTTTTTGCCTTTGTTCTTTTAAATGAAGAAAAGAACAAACATTCATATATACAAAATGGTAAGATACATGGAAAACAACAAAATTATAGTGATGTTAAAAGGAAGGTATGTACAGGGAAAGTTATGCGAATATTTATTAAGGGTCATGTAGATTTTATTCTACCCAAATGTAAAAGATACCTGGATGGAGACACACATAAGGAGTAAAAATATAGATATGAATATATATTTTATTATATGTCCTACGATGCATACATAAAATAAATAAATAAATAAATAAATATATATATATATATGTGTATATTTAATTTTTATCCTTGTAGTGATATAGAAAAGTTAAAGGAAAAAGTTAAAAATATAAAAGATAGTAAAGTAGATATAATTCTTTGTTTTGCTTATAAAGATGTGACAATAAATGAAAATAATATGGAGGATAACATATATATAAAGAAAAGAGATAATGAATATAATATTGAGAATAAAGAGATAAATGATAATAATTATACTTGTATTAGCATATTAATATTAGAGAAATATCTAAGTAAATATTTATATTTTGATTATTCCATATTAGAAGCTAATAATTTGAATGCAAAATTTTTTACAAAGAATAATTTGGAAAGTATAAATAAATTATTTGATAATTTTGGAAAACATTTGGAAAGGATAAAAGCATATGATGCAACAAAAATAAATGAAATAACTAGTTTTGATTTAAGTTCTGATGAGAATGAAATAAACGATTTTAATAAGAAAGGAGAAAAACAAAAGGATAATGACGAAAAGAGGAAAGGAAAAGAACAAAAAGAAGATGACAACTCTGAGGAAGATATTATATATTTAAAAAATGAGTTAAATGAAACTAATTTAATGGAATATGATAATATAGAAAGTTATGAATTAAAGAATGATAAAAATGAAATATCAAAAAAAAAAAAAAAATTGAAAAGTGAAATATGGAATTTAAAGAAATATGATGAAAGTAGTACTACAAATTTATATAATGATAGATATACTCAGGAAAATGAATGTAATAAAATCAGAAGAAAACAATATGATTTTTTATTAAGTCATAATATATTTTATAATTGTAATAAAAATGAATTGGAATGTTTATTATGTACATGTAATATGTATGGTAAGAATACACTGGTAATTAATGATGATAAATATATATCATCAGAAAATAACAACAACAATAATAATAATAATAATAATAATAGTAGTAGTAGTAGTAATATATATAATTGTAGTAGTATATTAATATGTGATAATAAATGTACAAATGATATTAAAGAAAAATGTGATATGATTATATTAAATAAAAGTTTATATGATTATATAAAATTAAAATATATGTCAAATTGTATTTTAATGAATATAAAATTATATATTGAATATAATATAATATTTTATATATCACTTGTATTATTTTCTATAATATCTACTTTAGTAAATGGGTTAGAATTCTTAAGTACAGTACAAATATTATATATATATATAATTAAGAATATATTTTTCCATTATATTTCTTGTTATCGTAAATGTAATTATAGTGTAGGGGGTCATGACACAAATAATAAATATTGTTATAATTTTTTTGAAAAAAAAGATATCAATAATATTATATCTTCTATATTATCTAAAATAACAATTTTATTAGTTGTGTTTTTATTTGGTCATTTATTTATACCAGAAAATAAATGGATTTTTATAACTGATGAAATTAGAGAGACTTTTGAATTTTCTGAATTTTCATTTGTAACAGATAGACAACAATCTAATTATTTTCATACCGTTAGATCTAGTTTGAGGTTTAAGAAAAATTTAGAAAATCTTAAAATCCAAAATAATATTGATATAAAAAATGATTATAGAACAATGAATGAATGGGAATATCATATAAGTCCTAGTAGACATGGTACCATCGTATTTAATGTCTTCTTTTTGTTATTTTTCTTTTCATATATTTATTTATATATAAAAACATTTTCTAAAGAGTTTCAAAATTATTCTGAACAATTTAAAATCAACAAGTATACTTATTTATATTTCATAAAAAAAAAAAATGATCAATTTTTTTTAGAGAAGGACCTTTTGAAAAGATTGATGCATGATGTAAAGAAAGAAAATGTAATTTCAGGTGATAAAACGAATGGAAATAAACAACATAATAAAATAAATAATAATAATGATAAGAATGATAAGAATGATAAGAATGATAAGAATGATAAGAATGATAAGAATAATAAAAATAATAATGTTAAGAATAATAAAAATAATAATGTTAAGAATAATAAAAATAATAATGTTAAGAATAATAAGAATAAGAATCATGATGATCATACAAACATATATAATGAAACAAATTATACAAATAAACAAGATTCCAAAATATTAAAAAAAATATCTACTTCTTTATATAATATAAAAAATGAAATAAATAGAAAACGTGAAATGATAAATAATTCTATATTTATGGAAAGTATTTTTGAGAATTATAAAATATTTATTTTATTTTTGTTTATTATGATTATCCATATTTTCGCTATTCAATATGGATCTTTTTTTTTTCAATTTCACGTAAATGGATTGACTCTTATTCAATGGGTCTTCTGTTTTTTATGTTGTCTTTTAGATTTATTAATTTATACATTTATATCTTACTTTGGTTTTTTTCATGTATCATCTGATTTTTTTAAGATGTTTCAATATTTATATGAACCTCGGGAAAAAAATATGTAAGTTCAATGTGTATGACCAATGTATAAAGATGTAATATAAATACTTTTAAAGGTATAAATACACAAATGTATATTTTTTTGTTTTTCTTCATATATCAGATTCGATTCCTTGAATGAATATAGAAAAAGCTCTACTTCACACAGATACAAATATGACCTCAAAGAGTAGGAGAAAAAAAAAAAAAAAAAAAAAAAAAAAAAAAATATACATATATATATATATGTGTATATATTTTATTGTTTAGGACGAGAAAAAGTTGGGTATAATAACTGACCTTTTTTTGGCCTTATATACAAAATATTTTAAAATATGCATATATATGTATAACCTATCATATAACACATTTTTATATAACAATAGGTACATATATATATATATATATATATATACATTGAAATTTTAATTATATTTATTTTATTTGGTACGTATTCACATAAAGTTTACAAAAAGAAAAAAAAAATTTATAAAATAATAATTTATCCATGTAAATACCATATGGTACACACACACATATATATATTTATATTTATAAATTTTACAAAAAAAAAGAGAAAGTACATAAAAAAAAGAAGTAAAATTATCATTCCTTCAACGAACTTAAGGGTTTATTCCTTTTTACTGAATTTATAAATTTGATTATTTCTATATTATAGAGATTAACATGATTATTATAATTATTGTATGTTTTTCTTCCTAAACAATTTAAGGATACATGCTTTTTATTTTTTTGTGATGATTCTTTTTTCAAATAAGCTTTTGCTGTTTCTTCATATTCGTTTACTATCCACATATGATCATCATTGGAATATTTTATTTTCTTCTTTGCATTTTCATGATGTTCTGTATTCTTTTTCATAAAACTTAGAGACGTTACAAATTTTGAGAACTTTACATTTTCCTTTTTTTTATTGGACGTATCTGAGTGATAATTATCTTCCATGTTATTGATAAATATTATATATCTATTCTATTCATTTAATATTTTTTTTTATCAAAAAAAAAAAAAATTTCGAAAAACAATAATAATAATAATACCTATATTTTATTTTTCTTTATTTTATAATTTATCTTATCTCAAATAATTGATAGATAAATAAATAAATAAATATATGTAGATATATTTATATATATATATATA